>PVKS010009087.1:0-65488 GCA_004027875.1 Aplodontia rufa | reverse complement strand
TTCTCCTCCTCCTCCTCCTTCTTCTTCTTTTTTTAGAGGTACAGTGAGGGAAAGAGAGAGAGAAAGAATCAGTTTTATTTAGTTTTTCATCTGGTTTTTGTTGCTCTGATACTTAGTCGTGTACGTAGTACTGGGGTTTGAACCCGGCCGTAACCGCTGAGCCACCATTCCAGCCTCATTCCATTCCTTTTTTTTTTTTTTTTTTAAAGAGAGAGGGACAGTGAGAGAGAGAGACAGAGAAAGGGAGAAACAACTTTATTTAGTTTTTCACATGGCCTTAGTTGCTCTAACACTTAGTTGTGTATGTGGTGCTGGGGTTTGAACCCGGGTCCTCGCGCTTGCCAGTCAAGCGCCGAAACCTCTGAGCCACCGCTCCAGCTCCCATTCCATTCCTTTTGATGGAATGAAATTTCCACAGGGAAGTACACTTGCCCATGGTATGGAGAAGGCATGGGTGTGGGGGGCTCAGTGTGACTTGCATTTCCAATGATTCTGAAGAGTGCTAGTTTCTGATTGCTGCTGTAACAAATTACCACACCTCCTCAGTGGCTCGAAAAACACATTATCTTGCAGCTCTGAGCATCAGAGGTCTGAAAGGAGTCTGATGGGCTGGAATCATGGGATCTACAGGTCTGTGTGCCTTCAGGAGGCTCCAGGAGAGAAGACCCTGGGCTGTTGTGTGTGCAGGCTGCCTGTATTCCTTTCCTTGGAGCCCTTCCTCACATCATCTGTGGTCTTGCTGCCTTCCTCATCTCCTGTCACAAGGACCTTTGAGATTACATTGTCTGAATAATGCAAGGTAATCTCTGATCTTGTGATCCTTCATTAGCTTTGCAAAGTTCCTTTTACATCTAAGGTGACACACTCACAGATACTGAGGATTAGCACCCAGACATTTTGAGAAGACCATTGTCTGGCCTGCCACATTTGTGAAGTGTTTCCTCTGTGCTTCTTTATCTGTGTCTAAATTCTTCACATCATTCAAGATGTGTACCTCCCCCAGGAAGTCTGCCTCATGCTGGGTGCTCCTCAGCCTTGGTTCCTTGTAGCTTTTGATCATGAGCACTTCTCTGAGCCCCCACTTGGGCTGTTCACATTTCCACATCTATGCCTTTACTGCAGAGCCTTCCTTCTCTTTGGAATGTCCCCAGCTTGACCCCTTCCTGTCTTCTCTCTTCCACAAGCTCCATCAGCTTCTTGCTCTCCAGGCAGAAGCCCTAGGACTTGGCTACCCTTCCATTTTAGCAACTCCCATAGTGCATTTCAATTCTTTACAGCAAGTGAGCCTTTAAGCACAGGGCCATCTCTGATGAAGTGCTGCATACCACACGTCGGCACAGAGCTTGGCACATAGCATGTGTGGATGGAGAAGTGTGAAAGTCTCTCTGCTATTTGAGCTTCCCAGTGTTCGTGATGTGTAACCCTGGTGGCCCCAATACTCGGTGCCTGCTGACCAGCCCCACCCTAAAACATGCAGGGACAGAGGTCTTGAGTGTGGCATATGGATCTTGCAAATGCTAGGTGGTCTACTGGGTTGAAGCAAATGAGTACGCCACCATTTGACTTTTTGCCCTACATAATGACAAGTGTATTTGACAAGGAAACAAAGTGTTCATTGCTCAGGGTGTCTTGACCCCACTGGTGGCTGCGTCCTCCCTCCCAGTGTTTTAAGGCGCTTTGCTTTTATGTCCTTTACCTCATCCCTCTCTCATGTGGTCTCCCTCTGATTAAAACAAAAGATTTTTAAAATGTGCAGTCAGATGTCAATTTATTGATTTACATAGAGAGATGGAACTGCCAGGCTAACTAGATAATTATCTCTCTCTTGCAGCAGGAAAATCTACCCTGGAGGACAACTTGGCATTACAAAGTTGCTCAGGAAACAAAGGGCTCAGATGATCTCAAGTGAGGATGCTCAACACAGGAGCTGTGAGAATGACCCAAGCCAAACAAAGGACACAGCCTGGCAGAGCCCCTTCCTCAGCAACTGGGGCTGCCCAAGAGCTGGGTCAGCTCTGGAAGATGGAAGGTTTCCTGCCTCAGGTGAATTGATCTGGGCACATGCTCAGGGAATTGGGGGCATGGGATGGTCCTGGGCATGGTTTAGTGTCCATTGAGAGCAGTGGGCAGTGGTCCACTGGGGCATAGTGGTGTTTGCTTGGGTAACTTTCTATCCCTCCAATAACCAACAATAGCCATGTCTAGAACAAGGAGGAATCACTTCCTGGAACATATTTTCTCCTTCTTTCCTTCCTTCCTTCGTTCATTCTGTCTTTCTCTATTCCTTTCTTCTGAGGCTTTCAGAAAAACATAGTTTACTTAAAATAAAAAAAAATATATATGTATATATACATATATATATATTTGGTACTGGGGTGAACCCAGAGGCCCTTTACCACTGAGCAAAATCTACATCCCTTTTTATTTTTTGAGTCAGGGTCTCACTGAGTTGTTTAGAGCCTCACTTAGTTGCTGAGGCTGGCCTTGAACTTGTGATCCTCCTGCCTTGGCCTCCCTAGTTGCTGGGATTATATGCAGCGCACCACCATGCCTGGATATACATATAGTTTTTGAGACTTTTTGAGACAGGGTCTCTCTCAGTTGTCCATGCTGGCCTCAAACTTACTATCCTTCTGCCTCAGCCTCCCAAGGTGTTGGAATTACAAGTGTGTATCACCATGCATGAGTATAATGCATTTATTTCAAATGTAAGGCTCAATAAATTTTTACAAATATATACACCCATGTACTCCCATGCCAATCAAGAACATTTTTATCACGTCAGAAAGTTCCTCTGTATTTTATCCAGTCAAATCACTTTCCAAATGAATAAATGAATAATGAATAAATGATAAATGAATGGATCAGCAAAACGTGGTCCATCCATACAATGGAGTATTAGCAATGAAAAGGAAGAATGGGGCAGGCACAGTGGCACAAGTCTTTAATCCCAGCAACTTGGAGGCTGAGGCAGGAGGCTGAGGCAGGAGGATAGCAAGTTCAAAGCTAGCATCAGGGGGCTGGAGTGATGGTTCAGCAGTTACAGTGCTTGCCTGTGATGTGTGAGGATGCAGGTTCAAACCCTAGCACCATGTACACAACCAAGTATCGGAGCAATGAAAGCCACATGAAAAACTGAATAAAGTTGTTTCTCTCTTTCTCTCTCACTGTCCCTTGCTCTGAACTTGGTTGTGTATGTGATGCTGGGGTTCGAACCCACGTACTTGTGCATGCCAGGCAAGCACTGTAACCGCTGAACTACTGCGTTAAGCACCCCTGGGTTCAATCCCTGGAACAATAATAATAATAATAAAAGAAAGAAAAGGAAGGATGCATTGGTGCATGCTATGCCTTGGATGAACTTTGAAAACATGCCAGGCACAAGAAGCCAGGTGCAAAAGGCTGCACACTGTATGCTTTCATTTATATTAAAATCCAGAATAAGTGGGGCTGGAGAGTGACTCAAGCAGTAGAGTGTGGGGGGCTGGATTGCCCCCGGGAGCCGATCAGGAGGAGGATGAGTGCCGACAGCTGGAAACTGGGCCCCTCTGGGCCCCTCCTCGTCCGAGGACCCCTTCCCTCCTAACTGGGGAAAACTGGAGTCAACCACATGCAGCTGATGGCAGCCCAGAATCCCTTTATTATCAAGGCACACAGGTTTTTATATATGGAGGAGGGGAGACAGCCAAGGAATCAATAATCCTTCTAAGGGAGTTGGGGGGGGGGTTATGCAGATTTCGAGTACAGACAAACAACTAGGCAGCAGCGCCTTCCAACCCACTCTAACTCTGCATAACAAAGCAGGACCTAGCAGCCCTTCCTGAAGGAACTCATGGAAACAGTAACAAGATCGCCCTGGGGCAGCTGTTGAAATGGGGGTGAAGGCTACACCCCAACAATAGAGCACTTGCCTGGCATGCTCAAGGACCCAGATTTGAACCCCACACCACGTACACAACCTAGTGTCAGAAAAACAAAAACCAGAGGCTGGAGCAGTGCTCAGCAGTTATTGTGCTTGCCTGGCATTCCCGATGATGCGGGTTTGAACCCCAGCACCATGTACATGATGAAGCGTCGGAGCAATGAAAAACACATGAAAAACTAAATAAAATTCTCTTTTTCTCTCTCT
Organism: Aplodontia rufa; assembly: GCA_004027875.1. Taxonomy (NCBI): domain Eukaryota; kingdom Metazoa; phylum Chordata; class Mammalia; order Rodentia; family Aplodontiidae; genus Aplodontia; species Aplodontia rufa. The sequence continues at coordinate 61,359 of PVKS010009087.1, read as the reverse complement.
CACTGTCCCTCTCTCTGTTAAGAAAAAAAAGAGGGGCTGGAGCGGTGGCTCAGCGGTTATGTTGTTTGCCTGGCATGCGCGAGGACCTAGGTTCAAACCCCAGCACCACATACACAATGAAGTCTCAGAGCCATGAAAGCCACATGAAAAACTAAATAAAAAATTGATTCTCTCTCTCTCTCACCGTCCCTCTCTCTTAAAAAAAAAAAAAAGGAAAGAAAGATCTAGAACATTATCCTTACCCTAGAGAGGGCCTTCACTCTGTGTCCCAGTCAAACCCCACCTCCTGGAGGTCCTGTGTTTTTCTCACAGTGATTAGTTGTGTCTGTTCAACTTCAGATATAGATGGGGATGTTCTAGGAAATGCAGTTTCATTGTTGTGTGAACATTATAGGGTGTTTGCACACAAATTAAGGAGCTCTGACCTCCTAGGTGGAATGATCTTATGGGGTCACTGTTGTAACTGTGGTCTGTGGTTGACCAAAATATCCTTATGTGGTGCATGACTACAATTAGAATTATGGTTTGTTTTGTTTTTTAAAGAAAGAGAATCCGGGCTGGAGCAATGGCTCAACAGTTATGGTGCTGGCCTGACATGAGCAAGTGTGGGAGTTTGAACCCCTGTACCACATACACAATAAAGTCTTGGAGCAATGAAGGCCACGTGAAAAACTAAATAAAATTGATTCTCTTGATTCTCTCTTTCCCTCTCACTCTCCCTCTCTCTTTATATAACAAAAAGGAGAAAGAATCAACTTTATTTAGTTTTTCATGTGGCTTTTGTTGCTCTGACACTTCATTGTGTATGTGGTGTGGTGATTTGAACCCGTGTCCTCACACATCCCAGGCAAGCACTGTAACTGCCAAGCCTCTGCTCCAGCCCCTGGAATGATGTTTTAAGTACTCATGTGTAAAGTTTTCATACTCAGCACAATGTTGTAGCAGTAGTTTACGCCTTTCCCCCTATGTGTGCGATTTACCACTGTTTTTATATCTGTTTTCTCATACATGGACACCTGGACCACTTACCTTACAAGTTTTCACTATCATAAGTGAAACGTCTATGAATATTCTTGTACATTTGAATATTTGTGGACATTTGAAATGGAATTGCTGAGTCATAGGGCTTTTTTATAGTTTGATAAAGAAATAGACCTTTTTTCAATTGATTTTACCATTGACATGCCCATCCTGCTGCCCCACATCTCACCAATGTTGGGTGTTGTAACCGTTCTGGCAAATATATCAAAATTTTAAATTTTGATGAATTCCTGTTTATTAATGGTCCTTTCTTACTTTTAAAGAGAGAGCGACAGTGAGAGAGAGAGAGAGAGAGAGGAAAAGAATCAGTTTTAGGGGGTTTGGGATTTAGCTCAGTGGCAGAGCGCTTGCCTAGCATGCGCAAGGCCCCGAGTTCAGTCCTCAGCCCTGGAAAAAAAAAAAAAAAGAATCAGTTTTATTTAGTTTTTGTTGTTCCAACACTTAGTTGTGTATGGGTGCTGGGGTTCAAACCTGCATCCTTGCACATGCCAGGCAAGTGCAGTAACTGCTTAACCACTGCTCCAGCCCCTTATTAATTTTCTTATGATTAATGTTTTCTGTGTTTGTCTAAGAAATGTTTGCCTACCTCAAGCTCATGAAGATATTCTGTTTTCTCTTACATGCTGTATAATTTTGGCTTTTCCTTTATGTTGAGAATCTATTTCAGCTGAATTTTTTGGTATGATATAAGAAGTTGAGTTCGTTTTCTCCCCTTTGGAGACAGGCACTATTTCAATCCATTTGTTGAAATGATTTTTCATTCTCCAATGGTACCTTTGTTAAAACCCGATGGCCATATCTGCATAGGTCTATTTCGGGACTCTTTCTGGTTGCGTTGATCCTGTCCATGTATCCTAACACAATATAAAGCCGTTGTAATTGCTGCTGTTTATAGTATGACTTAAAGTCTGCTAGTGTAAGTCATCTAACTTTGTGGGTTTTTTTCCCTTGCAGTGCTAGGGATTAAATTCCAGGGATACTCTACCATTGAGCTACATTCCCAGCTGGTTTTTTATTTTTTATTTTAAGACAAGGTCTCAGTAAGTTGCTAAAGCTGGCCTTTAACTTGGAGTCCTTCTGCCTTAGCTTCCCAAGTAGCTGGGATTACAGGTGTGTGCCACAGCACCTGGCTGACTTTGTTCTTCATTAGAATTTTTTTCTGTCTATTCTAGGTCTTTTTCATTTACACTTGAATTTTAGTCTTCTTGCCAATTTCTAAAAAAAAAAAAAGGCTTCTGGAATTTTATTTGGAATTACAGTGAGTCTACGGATAAATTTGAGAGAATTGACATCATCTTAGCAATGCTGAGTTTTCCAATCCATGAACATGGTGCATATTGTTTATTTAGCTCTTCTTTAATTTCCCTCAACAGTGTTTTGTTATTGTTGTTGTTGTTGTTTATTTTATTAAGAAATCTATTTGTTAGGGGCTGGAGCAGTGAGTGACTCGGCAGTTACGTGCTTGCCCGGCATGCGTGAGTACACAAGTTCAAACCCCAGCACCACGTACATCAGTGAAGTCTTGGATCAATGAAGGCCACATGAAAAACTAAATAAAATTGTTTCTCTCTCTTTCTCCCTCTCTTTTACTGTCCCTATGTCTTTAAAAAAAAGAAAAGAAATTTATTTGTTGAACAATCAAACATGCTTCTAACAAAGCAATATAATATATATATAAATTCTGAAAATTAGATTTGCCCCAAAGAGCTCCCCACAATTACCCACCCTTCTCCCTCCCCTGCTTTCCAATACATCTCTACAAATGCCTTAGGTTGTATGTCACTACACCTTTTTGGGATTTAAAACATGAGAATTGACCTCCTTTCTCAATGGCCAGGGTTTGTTTTTTTTTTTTTTTTTGTTTGTTTTTTTATAAAGAGAGAGACAGTGAGGGAGAGAGAGAGAATCAAATTTTCATTTAGTTTTCATTTGGCTTTTGTTGCTCTGACACTACGTTGTGCTATGGTTTGAACCCATGTCCTTGCGCATGCCAGGCAAGCACCGCAACTGCTGAGCCACCGCTCCAGCCCCTCAACAGTGCTATATAGACTTCAGTGAAGAAGATTTGCACATCTTTCAGTAAATGTATTCCTAAGTAACATTTTTATCTTAATAGAGGAAACTGGAAGTCCCAGAGGGGTAAAGGTAAAGTTCTAGGTAGAAAGACAATGGGGCTGATGTTTGGGGTTGGGGTCCTATTGAGAACCCCTCCACCTGGAAATCAGAGTCCAGCTGATTTTTTCCCTAGAGACATGATAGCCAAGAAGTTGGTATTCTCTTGTTCTCTGACCACTGAAATGAATACCTCATATCCTTCTGGACCCTGTGTGTTCTATGCAGCTCAGGCACAGGCTGATTGTGTTCATGGCCCTCTCCCAAGAGAAAGTGATGCATCCAGCAACTAGTGAGACTCCTCGGTCAGTTTCCTGAACAGCATCAGCTCGTGGCCTTTGTGAGCACCTGGCATGGACAGCCCTTTCCCAGGACTGGAAATGTTGCAGAATCAGCCTCACGCTTGGTAGAGGAGGAGAATCCAAGGGGTGGATGGAAAGAGCCAGAGCATGGAAGGAGAGCTGAGTGAGCTTATGGCAGAACACTAGAGCATGAATGCTTGGGGGTCTGCCAGAATGGCCTGCTCTCAGAGGGGCCTTGGCTTCCAATGGCCTTTCAGTTCTAGTGCCTGGGTGGCCTCACTCTCCTGGGATTCCTGTTCTTCCCATAAGGCTCAGGCACTTGACTTTCCCAAGATCCTTAGCCATGGCTAAGACTCCTCTGTTCTTTGTTTCCACAAGTATCTGAAAGTACTGCCCACCCCCTCACATGCACTCACTTGAGGTAATGGCTGCCTCTTGCATACTGGGGTGCCAAGATAATACATCTGTGACTCCCAGTTTGGAGCCTTTTGTTTTTCCCTAGGTTGCTAGGTGTGTAAGTGTTGATGATCTGGAAGAAATCTATCCAAGGCATCCTGAACTAGGGATAGAAGCCTGCCACCAGGAAGACTGGGAGAACTGCTGCTCCCAGGAGAGATACTGGTGGGGAGGGGCTCCCAAGACAGCCTTAACAGGCACATTTCTTCAGTGCCACGCAGAGAAGGGAAGAAGCTGTAGGAAAAAATATTTTGGCTTAATGTAAAGAATTTTATAGGGGCTATATAACCTCAGAACAGGTTTCTTTGCCTAGTTGAGATCTCTGGACCCTAAAATATACAAGCAGGTGCTGGTGGGGGTTCCTGTACTGGGCAGGGAATAGGAACTTCAAAGTCTGTTCTGTTCTGTTTCTGATACTTTACCATGAGTGAGTTAATGCTTTCTTCATTTGGGGTCCTTCTCCTGAGGAGACGACCCCAAAGAAAGAAAAGTTTGAAGGTGAAATTTCATGAGCAATGATAACAATGTAGAGAGCTATTTGTGAACAAGGACATGGCCGTTGCCCCTGCAGTTGTACTGTGACTGCTGTGCAGGATCAGCCATGATCTACTCTACCACATGGAAATGCCTTCCCTATTCACATCCTCATCAATCATTTGTTTGGCCAAACTAAGCTCCCCCAAACAAGTTGAGCTAGGCCTCCTGCTTCTTTGTGGCTCTACCCATAAGAAAGTGCCAGAAGGGATGGCATCAGGGCTGGAGGAGAGAGAGGAGGATGTAGGCTGAAGAAGACACCTACTCAGGCACTTCAAGGAGAGCACCCTTCTCTCAGCATCAGCTTGGAGCCAACTTTTCTTTCTTCTTATGACTCAGTCATAATTAATTAGGAAAACTGCCTGAGCATTGTTCTTTTCAATCCAAAGGTTTGCCCATGTTCAAGCTGTTGATGCAGTAGACATTTTCTCCTTCCTCATTAAGGTCTCAGAGACTTGTCCCTTCTAAGGGTCCTCTTCACGGTTTTCGCAGCTGGAGGGCAGCACCCTTTCTTTAGCTTTCTGCTGGTCCAGCTGTGCATGTGTCTTTCCAAGACATATGCTCAGAGTCCCAGTGGGGAGCAGTGCAGGAGCCTAGGGATAGGCGTGCGGCGCTCCCAACGTGGACTAAGAGGCATGCTGGGCGAGGAAGGAATTTACAGTGGGTAGGTCTAAACCTCCTTTCCAGTTCCAAAGTGAGTTAGCAGCGTGAGCCTGGTTAACTCATTTGAGCCTCAGCTTGTGCACCCATGTGCACGAGGCAATGGCGTTTCTTATACTTGGTTGCTGAGATCATTCCATGAGATACTGCAGGTAGCGGCCTAATGTGACTTGGTGTTGAGGAGGAGTTCGGTGCTTGCTGCTCTCCTTCCCCTGCTTCCTACCCCTTCCTGGGAACTCTGCTCTTCATTCCGTTCAAGGTCTCTTTGGCAGCCGTCCAGCAGGTAGTGATGGGTATCGAAGAAGCAGTTTTGTTGGATGGGAAGTGTTGGTGCCTCTTAGAACTTCCAGAGAGGTCCAGAGACAGATGGGTAAGTGGCCACGCTCTGCGCTTCCCGAGGGTGACATAAATGGATAAGGATTCTGTCTGTTTCTTGTTTGCTCAGTACCTTGATATGGTTTGAAATTCCTCCAATTAGTCACCCCCCCATATACCAAATCAACAGATTCGCCTGGAGAAATAGTCAACACTCTGTAGATCGGAATGGAGGAAGCTAATTTTAAGGGTGGAGAGAAAGGCCAGGTAGTCCAGGTACATGGCTGCCTCTCATCCAGCAGCATGTTGGACCCTAGGGAAAGTAGTTGACTGGCATTTGCGTCTTTTTCCTTGGGGCAGTGAACACAAGCCCTGCCTATAGCAGGAGCTCATCAATACGTTTTGATGATTCAGCAAATATGTTTTAAAAATTATATGATTCTGACACACACTGGAATATGAATGAACCTCGAGGACATTTTCCTATGTGGACTAAGCCAGATGAAGGACAACCTCATTTGGCTCTGCTTGTGTGAGGTACATGGACACAGATTGTGCAATGATGGTTGCCAGGGGCTGGCAGCAGGTGAAAGGTGTGGAGTTAGGGTTTAGTGAGGGCAGACTTTCAGTCTGGGAAGGTGAGAATGTTCTGGAGATGATGGTGATGATGGTTCACACAGTGTGCTTACATCACTGAGTTGTACACTTAGAAATAACAAAATTTATGTTGCTTATGTTTTAACAATAAAAATATCATGTATGTAATCTAATGAGCACCATGAAAGTTTAAAATTATAATTTCATCAATCACTTTGGAAAGGTGATGCTGTCAATCAACATATGAGATGTGAAAATATTACTGGGATTTTTGTTTATTCAGCCAGTGCTCCTGGGCTGCTAACTCTGTCAGGCTGTTGAGCTAAGCTTGAGGATGTGTGATTGGTCCCATGCTTGCTCTTCCAGAGCTAGGTTCTGAGGTAAGGATGAAGAGCTGGCCCATGAACCCCTGATTCAGCCAGCAAAGCTTAAGAGGTGTTTGGGGCAGGCCTCCACAGGGTGGCAGTGGTAAGGAGGATCTCCAAAGGAGGCAAGGGTACTACTTGAGGAAGGTGGGGCCAAACCTGGACACAGATGTGGCCTTGTGATGGCTTCTGGCCTGTCTGAGTCATGGCAGGAAACCTGGTCCAGCTCAGGATGGAGTCCTAGATGCTTGGAGAAAATGAGACAGAAGGAGGACATTGGGTGACTTCAGAGTCCTTCAGTCTGGTTCACACTCACCTCAGGCTCCTGGCACCTGGAGAATTGGCTAAGGTTAGGAAAATAAAGTCACCATAGATTTTTTCTTCTCATCAATAAATAGAGATAATGCTTCTTCTCAGGCTGGTGGGATTAAATCAGAAAGCTCATGTGTATTTTACTGAAGTATATCCATATCTGGATCCATATCTCTATATCTGTGTCTGTACACACACACATGTGCTCACACGTGCATACACACGTGCACACACACACACACACAGGTTGGAGCAGGAGGACCCTGAAGGTTTGGAAATAAGCCTTGATTATTTATAGGATTCACGTCTGTTTCTCAATGAAGGCATTTCGGCTCTAGGAAGTGGTGACAACATCCTGGGTGTGCCTGGTGCCCACCTCTCTGCCTGGCCTCTTTGTCAGAGCGTTCCTGGGAGTGTGGGGCCCAGGGCAGAGGATCCAGGTGGGGTTGGGGTGTCAGCGACGGTGGGTGTCCAGACTGTGGAGGCTCAGGCTTGTTCTTTCATTGGTCACTGTTGGGGCCCCAGTCAGCGTTGCGGTCTTTTGGGTGGACCAGTGTGCCATGTTGCTGCAGAGGACAGCATCAGCTAAGCACAGACCCATCCTACTCATCCTGGATGAGCAGTTAGGGAGGCAGCAGGGTCATTTCAATGGAAGATGTTGCATTCTCACACCCAGAGGGGTGTCAAGCATGAGTGCCTGGGATGTGATGGAACCCAAGCTATAATTTACTCAGGAACAGACAGTGGTAGGGCCATGGAGGGACTGGTGTGAGCTTCTGAGAGCCATGGAGATCTCAGCTTGAGTGTGCAGGAGGCTGAATGGGGGCAGTAAAGTGTTGGAGTCTTAAGAGAAGTGAGGAAGCCAACCCAGAAAGAGTAAAGGAGTGCCTTTGTCATACTTATCGTATGACAGCAACTGGAAAACATGTATATCAGTTAATATATTTTTTGATGAAAGCATTCTATCTTTACTTTTATCAGCTCCTAGGGATCTTTTGCACATCCTTCAATGTTGAGCATGGCAGTGAGCCACAGTATTATCTGCAGGGCTGTGACTTTGTCACCCTGGATATCACAGTTACTAAATCAAAGAGAACAGATGTTGGAATCAAATGATAAGATCTAGGGTATTATCTCTACTTTGGTTACCAAAAGATATGGGTACAAAAATGGCTTTTTTTCATTGCTTTATGAGCCATGTCAGCATAACTAGTGAGGGAAGATGTCTGGCATGCTGCCAAAGAGGCAATAGGCGAGCATCTTCAGGTTATCATTGGTGGAAATTTCCATGCTGAGTCCTCAGGCTGAGAGGTCAGTTTTGGACTCATATGGAGGCCTGAAAAGAGCTCTGATCAGCTAGTCAGTCTCATTTGCTGTTCCCCCTTCTCCATTCTCTCGCTTCTTTCTTACTGAGATGCAGTTCACACCCCATGAGGTTCACCCATTTGGGCAATTCTGTGGGTTTCGGCACATTCACAGAGGTGCATGGCCATCGTGGCTATCTAAGTCCAGAACATCTTCATCACGCCAGGGAAGACCCCTGAGCATTAACGCCACACCCCACCTGGCAATCACAAATCTGCTTTCTGGTTCGTGACACTGTGTAGTTTTCAGTCTATGAGTCTTGCCAAAGCACCTTTTCTAGTGAGGGGAGTTTTGGCTGACATCCTTCTTGTCATTGTCATCACCAATGATTTTTGAGAATTCTCACATTCCTCATAGTTTTGATGATCAATGATTTTTATCCATTTATTACATCTTAAATTCACTTCAGCACCCTGCCCAGTCCAGTAAAAACCACATGCTGGGCCATGTCCCTTAACTGTGCTCTCTAGGTGCCAGAGTTGACATAAATTAAGACAGTGTTATCAGTCTGGGATGCATAAAAGACCTACTTCGGAGGGTGATGCCAATACAGAGTTCCTTTTTTTTTTTTTTAAGAGAGCAAGGGACAGTGAGAGAGACAGAGAGAGAGAGAGAATCAATTTTATTTAGTTTTTCACGTGGCTTTTGTTGCTCCAACACTTTGTTGTGTATGTGGTGCTGGGGTTCAAACCTGGATCCTCGCGCATGCCAGGCAAATGCTCCAACCGCTGAGCCAACACTTCAGCCCCAGAATTCTTTCTTAATATGTAGCAAAAAGGTCACAGGTGGGTACTCTGGGGCTCGTGCTGAGGTCAGCCATGACATCAGGAACCCAGGCTCTTTACATGTTTCTGTTCCTCCTGCATGGTTCTTCATTCTCTCAAGGTTCTTGTCTCATGCTTTTATGTCCCAGGCTGGGAGGAGGAGGAAGGCTAAGAGGATGAGGGGATTTCCCTTAGCAAATCCTTAGCTTCTTATTCTAGAGGAGGAAGCGTTTCCTAGGGCCTGGATGAGCCAACCAACAGTGTCTGGTTTATATAAACTATATTATTTAATTCTTATTTTAATGGTTTCATGTCGGTAAGGTCAGTTTTCTCTGTCTCACAGATGAAGAAACTTAGATCAAAGAATTTATGGCATTTGCCATACTACTACTACTACTACGAATAATAATAACAACAACAACAGCATAGTACATTTTTCCAGCCTATGATCATCATGATGCACAAAGTGCTTCCTTGTTTACTTTTTCTTTCGTGTCTAACAAAACTCTGTGAGAGGGCTGGAGCAGTGGCTCAGTGGCAAGGTGCTTGCCTGGCATGCGCAAGGACCCGGGTTCAAACCCCCGCACCACATACACAACTAAGTGTCAGGGAAACAAAGGCCAAATGGAAAAATAAATAAAATTGATTCTCCTTTTTTCTCTTTCTCACTCTGTCTCCCTCTCTCTCTTTAAACAAACAAACAAAAAAAAACAAACTTCGATGAGATGAGCAAGGCAGGTATTAGAATACCCTCGTTTTCCAGGACAGACGTAAAAGAGCCAGACAGGTAAATTATGGCTTTTCCAGGGCGCTCAGACAGTGACTGTCAGAGCAGTGAGCAGTCTCAGGTCTAGCGTCCAGCCACCTGGCTGTGGATGGGTGTAGTCAAGGAGGGATCGAGTCACTCAGGGAGACAGGTGCACAGGAGCAGAGGCACAGTCCTGCTACGCTCCAGTTGGCATGGGTCAGCTTTCAGCAGCTCTCCTGCTCTGTCTGCTGCAGGGTGGGTAAGTGTGCTTGGGGCTAGGTGATGCACCAACACCCCATCTTGCATTCAGCCTCACCCACAATGGTGGTCTGTGCTGCCTTTCCCAACTGACAGGTCTCTGGCTTTTTTAAAACATGTTTTCCAGCCTTGCTTCCACACAGGTATCTGCTGCCTGACAGGGAATTTTCTAGACTAAAAGTCAGACCTTGTTCTCAAGTCTTATCTTCCTCTCCTGGAACACAGGTGGCACAGAGAAAGGGAAGCTCTTGACAGCCCCGTGAGCTCTCAGGCAAAGAAAGAACAAGACCCACATCCAAGAGCATTTTATCTTGGCCTTGGTGGGATTAAATAAGTTTAGAAAACAGAAAGAAGAAATATCCAGCTCATTCATTTTCCTAAAGCCCATGTTTCTCATGATGAGCATGAATGAAGTGAGCTTGGATCTTGGTGCCTAGTTCTGAGAGTCTGGGAGAAAAGTCTGTGACTGATTTATGTTTGTGCATACCCAGGAAGGCTCACATACAGGCCATTTGTCCATCTAAAAATAAAAGTACGATGTTTTGATGTTGGTGTTATATAAGAAAATATTGACAGCCTCCCGGAGAGCAGGCTGACGTGACAGATTCCCAATTACTAGCCTCAAAGCAGATGCCTATCTTGGCGCACTTGGGCTGCTGTGACAAATACCACAGACTGGTCTTTATAAGTGATGGAGATTTGCTCCTCAGTCCTGCAGGTGAGAAGTCCAAGACACTGGCAGATCCAGTGTCTGGTGCAGAGCCCTTCCAGGTGCACAGGTGGAGAGGCAGAGCCCATGGTGAGCACATCTCTGGATATTCTTAGGAGTGGAATCACTACACTGTGGGATCCATGCATCTTCAACTTTCCTAGATAAAATTTGTACAATTTATTCTCCTACCAGCGGAGTTTAAGATCTTGTTTTGATCCTGCCTCCTTATCTACCCTTGGGATTGTCAAACTGTGGTCTGTGCTGCTTCAAGTTTCCAGATTCCTGGGTTTGCTTCTAGATTCTCTGCCCTATTTTTTGCTATATCACTGTCCTTATACCTTGTATCTTGTGGAGAGCATCTCCCAGCCTTCTAGCTGCTTGAGACAGTGATCTTAGAGCCATCCTGACTCCTCTCTCTGTCACATTCTCTACCTGATCCAGCAGCACACTCTGTTGGCTCTATTTTGGGATGATGTGCCTAAGCTGACAACTTTTAACTACCCAACGGGCACTGAGCTTGACCAAGCCACCCCATTTCATGCCTGGGCTATCAAAGTAGTCTCTGTATTGGTTTTCTAGCTTCTGCCTCTGCCTTCTTAGACTCTATGCTCAGCTCAGGAAGTACAGCCACTCTTCAAAAACTCAAGACAAATCATGAGTTCTGTGCTCGTAATTCCCTGTTCCACTGCGAGTAAAATCCCAAGTCCTGCAGTGGCTTATTCTGAGTCTCTCCCCTGTTCCTCCTCACATTTTGACTCCATTATCATTACTGGAACATGAGGCAGGTTATATTTCAAAAAAATCCCTCAGCCCTGACTCTTCCCTCTGCTTAGAGGATCAGCTCCTCACTTGGTTCACACTCTTTCATCCTCCAACTGTTAGCCCAAACGCCTCTTCCTCCATTAGACCACCCTGATCACCCTGTTTAAAATGAAAACAACCCGGGGCTCAAGCAGTGGCTCAGGGGTTGGAGCGCTTGCCTGGAAAGCATGAAGCTCAGGTTTGAACCCCAGCACCACGTACACCACTTAGTGTCAGAGAAAGAAAGGCCAGATGAAAAAATAAAGTTGATTCTCTCTCTCTCAAAATAAACTAAAATAAAATGGCAACAACCCTCCAGCCCCTCCCTCAGTCAGCACTCTCCATTAGCAAACTTGGTAGCCATTCCATAAGTCAGAACGGGTGCTCCCTGAGCTCATGCAGCTGTCCCACTTCTGGCATTATCTTTCTGGGCAGCACTGGTCACCCTTGAAAAGACTACACCAGTGTTTTGTTTATCTGTTTATCCCCTGTCCTTTCCCCACCTGCTGCGAGAGTGAGAGCCCGTTGGGGTAGGGATTTTCTCATCATTGTTGTTGTATTGTTTTGTTTTCCTCACCACTGTATCACCAGTGTCTACAAAAGAGCCTCACGCGTCATAGGTGTTTGACACAGATTTGCAGATAAGAAACTAATAATTTTATTTCTTTGTTTTCAATCTCATACTTTTAATTTTCCTTATTTTATGTATATATGTACATATATATATTTTTTTCTTTAAAGAAAGAGGACAGTGAGAGGGAGAGAGAGAGAGAAAGAAAGAAAGAATCAATTTTATTTAGTTTTCAGGGGCCCTTGTTGCTTCAACACTTCATTGTGTACGTGGTGCTGGGGTTTGAACCCACATACTTGTGCATGTCAGGCAAGTACCATAACTGCTGAGCCGCCGCTCCAGCCTCATATATTTCTTTTTAAAGAGAGAGAGAGAAAGAGAGAGAGAGAGAATCAATTTTACTTAGCTTTTCATGTGGCTTTCATTGCTCTCACACTTTGTTGTGTATGTGGTGCTGGGGTTTGAACCTGCCTACTCGCGCATGCCAGGTAAGTGCTGTAACGGCTGAGCCACCGCTCCAGTCCCTGCTTGTTATATTATTGCACTGACTGGAACATCCCAAATAATGTTGACTAGAAGGAGTGAAAGCCGTTGTTCTGTTCCCAGGTTTTGAGAGTGTGCCTTTCACAGTTCACCATTATGTGCTAGGTTTGCTAGGTACTTGTTTTTGTTAGATTGGGGAAGTTCCATTTTACTCCTAATTTGCTGAATGATTTTTAAAAAGTATTGACAGTTGTTAAACTTTATTGAAATGTTCTGCATCTATGTGCTGAGACTATCCTGGACTGTCCTTCGGTGTGCTTGTGTGTAGTGTCATTGGTAGACTTTCTGATGTGAAGCCAGCCTTGTATTTCTGGAATGCCCCCACTGCTCAGGAGGGGAAATGCCAGCTGAGCAGGGCACTATGGGAGCTGAGGAGGCAGAGATGGGAATCCAGGGAGGCCAATGGAGGCGGGATTTGCAGAGCAGGGGCCTGGAGAGCAGGATCCCATGCAGAGGAATTGCTGCTGAAACCTGGAGACCATTGCAGAACACCCAGCCAACCTACATACAGGGCGAATGAAACTCCTTGAGGCTGGTCAAGGAACAACTGGAGAGCTGTAACCTGAACTCTTCCCAGAGCCCACACAGGGTAGGGGAACTTCTGAGTTCTGACCAACTGGAGGGGAAAGTCTCTGTTGAGTCTGTACGGCATCCAGCAGAGACCCCAGAAGGTTAGCTTCAGCACTCTGGCTACTTCTGGAGCAAAGGCTGTTGAAGACCTGTCCCGGCAAGCTTCAAACATACTTTAAAAGAATCAACCTCGTCTTTAAGTAACCTAACTGCCTGTTAGAACAAAATCTGGTACTCTTAAAAGTCTACTATGAAGACTAACCTAACTGCCTGTTAGAACAAAATCTGGTACTCTTAAAAGTCTACTATGAAGACTAACGCTCAACAATATAGAGCTCACATGTCCTGCATCTAATTTAAAATATACAACAGCAGAACAGGCAGTAAGATGCAGCACATAGTCAGGAGCAAAATTAGACAATAGAAACAGACTTAAATGACAGACATGATGCCATTAAAAGACAAGGAAGGGTGTGTGTGTGTGTGTGTGTGTGTGTGTGTATGTGTGCATGTGTGGTGGTGGGAATTACGTGCAAAGTAAGTTCTCTACCACTGAGCCATAGCCCCTGCCCAAATATACCTATTTAAGTATGCTCAAAGTCATGAATTTTCATTTTAATATATAAAATGAAAATTAGTAGTACATTAGACACTGTAGAAGAGCACATTGGTGAACTTGAAAACAGAAATAGATACTATCCATATTAAAGCACAGAAAGAAAAGAAAATCACATCTGCTCTGACTTGTGGGACATTATCAAGCAGAATGTATGTGTGATTGTGTGTGATCAAAGCCAGAGAAAGAGGAGTGCCAGGACAGAGATGTATTTGAAGAGATTAATTGCCAAAATTTCCCCAAATTTGATGAAAACTTTAAACTCATAGATTCAGGACACTCCAAGAAGCCCAAGCAGAGTAAACATAAGGAAAACAATACCAAGAAATATAACCAAATTACTAAAAACTAGTAAAAAATAGAAGGCTTTAAAAGTTTCAGAGGAAAAGTTGGGCATGGTGGTGCACACCTATGATCCCAGCCACCCTGGAGGCTGAGGCAGGAGTAACACAAGTTCAAGGGCAGCCTCAGGAACTTAGCAAGGCCCTAAGTAATTTAGGAAGACCTGATCACAAAATAAAAAAATAAAAAAGGCCTGGGAATGTAGCTCAGTGGTAAAGCACTTCTGGGTTCAATCTTTAGTATCCTCCAAAATGTTTCTTTAAAAGTTAACTGACCATTGCTGGGCACAGTGGAACACACCTATAATCTCAACAACCTGGGAGGCTGAGGCAGGAGGATTGCAAGTTTGAGGCCAGTCTCTGCAACTTAGCAAGACCCTGTGTCAAAAACTAAAGAGTTGGGGATGTGGCTCAGTGGGAAAGTGCCCCTGGGTTCCATCCCCATTGCTCTTCTATTGACACACAAGGCTAACTGACTATTTAGAGCAAAATCAGCATTGCATGTCTAGAAGTGAAATATATGACAGCCATGGTGTGAAGAAGGGAAAACAAGAAGCCAGCATTTCCTCTACTTTTGCCTGTGTTCTAGCCTCTGGCTGGGGCAGGTGTGGTGTGCAGGACTCAGGAGATGTGCAGACAGAGGGTGAGCCTCTGCTTGCCTCCTCTTTCCTGCCTGCAGTTCTGCCTAGAGCCCCAGTGGCTCAGTCTTGGGTGAAAGTGTGGCCTTTGCACCTAGGACCCTGACTTTTCTTTGCTCTGGCAGAGAAAATTCAGCAAGATCTAGAGAGCCTGGTTCCCTGACCCCGTGGATCACCAGGCCAGCCCTGAACTGAGCTTTTTAGATATCTTGACAGTGAGGAAAAGAATGTATCCTGTTAGGCCGTTATTTATTTATTTATTTATTTATTTTCAGGGCTGAGGACCGAACTCGGGGCTTTGCACGTGCTAGGCAAGCTCCCTGCCACTGAGCTAAATCCCCAACCCCGGGCCATTATTATTTGACAGTTTTGTTTTTTTTTTTTAAACCTGGGGCTGAACCCAATTCTTTTTTCTTCAGATAAGTAAAATCATTTATTAATCATTTATAATTGTGACTTCCAGAAACAAACAAAATTTCCAATAATTTATGACTAAGTAAACAAATCATAGCTGAATCTAATTCTAATTAATATGATGAGCTATTTGAAAGAGTTATTTATTTGGTAAACCTCTGGCAAAATAGTGTAGAGAACAGAAGAGGCCAGTCATGGTGGCACACGCCTGGAATCCCAGCTACTTGGGAGTCTGAGGCAGGAGGATCACAAGTTCGAGGTCAGCCTGGATAACTTAATGAGACCCTGTCTGAAAATAAAAATAAAAAAGGACTGGAGATGTAGCTCAGTAGTAAAGAATTTGCCTAGCATGTGCAAGGTCCAGGTTTCACTCCCTAGTGCAGCAAAAAGAAAAAAAGAGGGGCTATAGAGGTGGCTCAGTAGTAGAGCACTTACGTGGCATGGGTGAGGACCCACGTTTAATCCCCAGCATCACCTACACATCACTTACACAGCTAAGTGGAGGAAAATAAAAAGAAAGAAAAGAGAAAACACAAATAAGATGAATATTTAACTGGGGAAATGTTCTGGAACAGCCTGGCCCCGGTGTATGAAACCTCCACAGGTTTGTGATTTGGGTCAGAAGGAGGGGGCTTATAAGTGGTCAGACAAATGTGGCTTTGTCTAAGGTGGAATGTACCTGGTTTATCTCGAGCTAATGTCACATTCCTGGCATTGATAGTGTGCTAGCAAACTCTGCAGGAAAAGCCCATCAGGGTTTCTCAGGGGTAACCATGGCAGTTACGACTCAAGGTGACAGTGGCGAGGGCAAAGGGGATCTGTACAGGGATGGAATTGTAAATGCAACAGAGACTGTAAAGATCATAAGAGAATATTAATATTCAGAAAAAATGAATTTATTTCTAGAAAACATCACTGAACATTAAGTCTAGAAAAAGCACTCTTGAAATTATTTTTTTTTTTAAAGAGAGAGGGACAGTGAGAGAGACAGACAAAGAGAGAAACAGCTTTATTTAGTTTTTCACATGGCCTTAGTTGCTCCAACACTCAGTTGTGTACGTGGTGCTGGGGTTTGAACCCGGGTCCTTGTGCTTGCCAGGCAAGCGCTGAAACTGCTGAGCCACCGCTCCAGCCCTTGAAAGAGTTATTTGAACACCTATGCTCATAGCAGAATTTTTTTTTTAAAAGAGAAAGAATTTCATTTTTTCATGTGGCTTTTTTTTCTGACACTTGGCTGTGGATTCGGTGCTGGGGATTGAACCCAGGTCCTTGCACATGCCAGGCAAGCAAGCACTGTATCCCTGAGCCACTGCTCCAGCCCTATCATAGCAGCATTATTGACAATAGCCAAAAGGAGAGAACACTCCAAATGTTCACTAATGCAGGAATGGATAAACAAAATATAGGCGTGTACATACACTTGACTATCATTTAGCTTAAAAAGGTCTTAAAATTCTGCTGGATTTGGTGGTGCCTGCCTATGATCCCAGCACTTGGGAGGCTGAGGCAGGAGGATCACTTAAGTTCAGAGGTTGAGACCAGCCTGGGCAACACAGTGAGACCTCATCTGAAAAAGAAAAAAGGATTGAAACTCTGACACATGGTGCACCGTGGATATGCGGGGGACACCATGCAAAGTGAATGGAAAAGGATGAGCGCTGTTCCCCTCACTGACATGTTTCTAGATGGTCAAAGTTATTTAGAGAGAAAGTGGAGTCCTGATTTCCAGGGGGTTGGCAGCAGAGGACATTAGGCATTAGTGTTCAGTGGGGACAGCTTCCCTCTAGGTGAGAGCTTTCTGCATGTGAAGGGTGGGGTACAACGGTGAGAATGCACTTGTCACTTGAACTGCATGTTTTGCAATGGCTAGCATGGTAAATTTTATGTTATGTATAATTTACCACAATAATTCTATTTTCTTTGTAGGTGTTTGGAGCAGAAGGATTTTTCACCTCCATGCTGCTAGAAATGGGACATTGGCCCTGACATTCTAAAACACGAGGCTGATGACTCCTGCCCTTGTCCTATCTTGGCTTTTATGTAATTGGAAGAAAGTGTGGGTGAAAAAATATAGCATGATAGCAGCCGGCCACTAGGAAGGGCAGGCATAGCCTGCTGCTGGCACCATGCCTGCTGTTAACCCACAGCCTCACTGACCTGTCTCCAGGGAGGCCTGCCCGTTTCCTGGTGGGAGCTGGCCAGTGGCATCCTTTCGACTGCCCTGTGTGAACCAGGTTACTGACCAAGGTCAGCTTTTGGATCTTCTGTGGGGGCAACGTCCACTTGACCCCAGGTTGTGAGCAGGGGTCCCACTGCCCAGCTCACCAGGATGCTGCTTTCCTGTGACAGCTCTACCCTCAGATCACCTGAGCCTCAAAAATGTTCCAGGAATTCCCTTTGCAGCTCAGCACATTCCAGATCCCTGTGTAGGATGGCCGCACCCAGATTCCAGGAGAGAACCTCAGCAGCCCCAGCTCCTCCTGAGGGCCTTCCCCACCTTCTCAGGTGTGCCTGCCTCGTGACTGCATGGTGCTCTCAGGCAGGGATGTGGCCTGCTTCCGCGTTGGTGCATGACGTGCGTTGTCCTTCTTCATGTGAAGCACGTGTCCACGACTGTCCTGGTTCTGCTGCCAGGGACTCTGCCTGATTTCCTCTGCAGCACCTCTCCCACGAGCCCAGGAGCCACACTCTGCCTCACCACTCTTCTGAAGTCTTTGCTTTCCTTCCGCGCCTCTTGTTGATTTCCTGGTACTGCCTCATGTGCCCCTGCGTACTGCAGCTTCACTGGCCTTCTTGGCCTCACAGCACAGCCCATACTCTTGGGCCTCTGCCTGGGATGCTTGTCCTTGTGGCTCCGGCCACTGATCTTGCTGTGTTAGAATTATCCAGACAAACAGAACCAGGAGGACGAATGCATAGAGAAATCTACGTCCACCTGTCCACTCTTCCCTCCCTGTCTGTCTGTCAATCATCCATCTATCAGATATCTATCTAGATATCTATCATCATCAACTGTCTACCAGTTTATTCTTTTCTTTTAAGATAGAGAGAGGGAGAGGGAGAGAGAGAAAGAGAGAATCAATTTTATTTATTTTTCATCTGGTTTTTCCCTGACACTTAGTTGTGTATGTGGTGCTGGGATTTGAACCTGCATCCTCCCACATACCAGGCAAGTGCTGTAACAGCTGAACCACCACTCCAGATCCTCTTAATTTATTCTAAGGAATTGGCTCCTGTGAGTGTGGAGACAAGCAAGTCCTAACTCTATGGGATAGCTCCCAGGAGAGAGTTGATGTTGCAGTCTTGCATCTGAAGGCTGTCTGAAGGCAGAGTCCCTCCTTCCTCAGAAGCTGTCTTCTCCCTTAAGACCCTTGTCTGATTGGATGAGGCCCACTTACCTTGTGGAGTTTGACCTGCTTTGTTCAAAGTCCACTGGTTTAAATGTCAATTAATGAGGGCTGGAGTGGTGGCTCAGAGGTTGGAGCACTTGCCTGGCATGCTCAAGAACCCAGGTTCAAATCCCAGCACCACATATACAACTAAGTGTTATAGAAACAAAGGCCAGATGAAAAAATATATAAGGTTGTTTTTCTCTTTCTCTCCTTTCCCCTCTTTAAAAAAATGTCAATTACATCTAAAACATACTCCTCCACCAGCATCTGTACTGGTGTTTGACCAAACAACCAGGTTCCGTAGTCTGACCAAGTTGACCATGAAGCTAACCATCATACCCTCTTTCAGGGCTTACCTCCAACGTGGCTGGTTCATGTTAGCTGGCATTAGTGGAGTATATACTACATACTAGGTTTGTGTTGGGTGCTTTCTTCAACTAATTTGATTTAATCCTCATAGCAGTTCTATGATATAGGTTCTATTTTGACATTTTAGAGAGAAAGGGACTAAGGCTGAGAGAAGTTGAGTAACTAGCCCAAGGCTGTACAGCAAGCTGAGGAACAGGGATTTGAGGCCAGGCAGTTCCACTGCTTTAGTGGCACAGGGTTCTGCTGTCTCTTTCAGAGTCCCCCAGAGGCTCTGCCCACTTCCCTAGCCCCTGATCTATGGCACTAACTTGCAGGTCTTTGAAACATCTTCCTTCATCCACTCATGTCTTATCCCCTTTCCCTACTTGTTGAGAGCAGATAGTGCATTTTTTGTCTAAGAATGGAGTTCAGCATTGTGTAAGGCCCAGGCATCTCTGACTGCCCTCTGCCATGACCCTACCCAGCCACTAGGAAGTCCTGCATGGCCTTTGTCCCTGTCTGGGCTCTGTGACCACAGGCTCCCGAGAGCTTCCAGCCTCTGCTGATAGCAAGGGAGGAAGCCTGGCTCTGGTCTGAAGAGTCAAAGGAGGTTAGTCCCAGCAGGGCACTGTGACCTGTCTGCAGCAGAGGTCACTAACACAATCTCTACCTTGTCAGGATTCTTTTTTTTTTTTTTAAGAGAGAAAGAGAGAGAGAATCAATTTTTATTGAGTTTTTCACATGGCTTTCATTGCTCTGACACTTAGTTGTGTACGCGGGTGCTGGGGTTTGAACTTGTGTACTTGCGCATGCTGGGCAAGCGCTGTAACTGCGAGCCACCACTCCAGCCCCCTGGCTTGTCAGGCTTCTTAGCAATGCTGCATGAGCTGCATGAGCTCTCCATGCTTAGCCTTCTTTCCCCAGCCTCCCTGAATCACATGAACCACTGATTTCAGCCCTATGTGGCCCCGAGTTACATCACAAGGGCATGCTGGCCCTTGTCCTTAGCCTTGGCCCCAGGGAATGGAGGCTGCTTCTCCACTGCCTGCAGCCACAGCCTAGCTTAAAGAACAGGAGACCCTGGGCATAAATCTGCCTCTTCCTTCTAGTAGGTCGGATAAATGGTACCTGTGAATACGACCTTATTTGGAAAAGGAGTTCCTGTGGGTGCACTTAGCCTAAGGATCTGGAGATGGAATTTTCGGGATGGGCCCTAAATCCAGCGATAGCTGTCCTCTTAAAAGCGAGGCAGAGGGAGATCAGAGACCCTGAATCAGAGTAGGCTGTGTGCTGACAGAGGCAGAGATGAAGTTATGCAGCCCAAGTCAAAGAATACCAGGAGTCTTCAGAAGCTGGAGGATCCTTCCACAGAGCCGCAGAAGGCGCTTGTCTGGAAGGGGCATTCTCTCCTACAGCCTGTTAACCCCTTGATCTTGGACTTCTGGCTCGAGAATACACAGGTAAGTCATCAAATTTGTGGTCATTTGTTGCAGCAGCCTTAAGGAATTAACACTTTCCCTGGTCATGGGTCTGGGTTCTGGGTTCTGGAGAAGCAAAGCCCTCCCAGCCCTCCCCAGCCTGGCCCTACCCTGTCCTGGGGAGCCTGGGAGCCAGTCTGTTGCCAGGCTGTATAGCACCTTGAATGTATGGGTACCCAGTAAAAATGAGTGGAAATGAACTGGATGGAACAGAAGGTGGCCTCCAAGGACACACCAGAGTTCAAATCCTTCCTCTAGTATTTATTGACTAAACATTGGGTTCCATAAAGAGTGATGGAAGATGGAAGGAAATAATAAATGGAGAATGCCCAGCACAGAGAAAGAAACCATAGATGGGAGTTATTACTGTCAGGGTGCAGCAGAGAACCTGGACCCCTGGGATTCTGACCTGCCTCTGTCGTGGAAGGCGTTTCTGCCAGCCTGAGTCTCTGTCCCAGGGGCCAGTTTGTCTTGCCCTCTCACTCAAAGGCAGGGGTGTGGCTGCAAGCCACTGTTCGCATCAACCCCAGATTCCAGCCACATGGTGATTATCTGCAACCCAGTGCTGTTGTACCCTCGTGCCTTTGTGCTTGTGTAACTCAGCAAAGGTGGGGGTTGCCAAGCTTTTAATGCTACTTGGTTTTGCACTGTGCTTATTATTTGGCTCCCAAACAATTTGCCAATTAAGCAGCAAACACATGTTCCCTGTTCAGCAGCTGGTGATTTTGCAGCTGGCTTCTTGCTTTGTGTGACCTCTCCTCTCCTACCATGATCACCAACTGGCTTCTCATAGCACGTGTGGGGAGAGGCCCTAGCCCAGGACCCAGACCTGGGACAGTATTATTCCTTCCTCGTCTTTCGTGGGACCAGTCTGAACTGCTGAACAGAGGTAGGTGTGCCACCTGGGGATTTTTCTCTCAAGTGGGATAAATGTGGTCCTGTCACCACCCTCCAGCTGCTTAGAGCTCTAGGAAAGCCACCCATGCACCCATGCGTGTGCACACATGAGCACGCACACCTAATTTTTAATTGCTTTATAGTAAATAAATATCAGGAGCAGGTGCAAACTGCCAGGAATACATAGACTGGGGATGGACTTCCTGGTCCTGAGAATGTGAATGAAAACTTCACATTGCGGCTTTACCTGGAGCCATTCCCATGATGACTCTTGTCTCAAGAACTTGATATTCCTGTCCTTGAAGATTCTTGGTTACAGAGGTATAAAAGAGGCACTTGTATAGGGTGAGCAGTGGGGTGGAGGTAGCCAGGAAAATGTCCGGGCAGAGGAACGCTTTTAAAATAGTTTTCCTCACATGATAGGGCAGAATTTGTCCTGACCTTTGAGTCTGACCTTACCTACCCCTCCCACTCACACTGCACCCCTTGGCCTGGGCCCTTAGCTCCCTGTCCAGCTGGTGCTCTATTTTCCATACCGTGTCCCTCTCTCTGGCAGCTTGCCTTTCTTTCAGGGACCCTGTACCCCGAACTGAGGCATCTTTTCCCTTAGCCTGGGTCTGCCTGTAACGGTCCCACCCAACCAAGATGCGTTTCCAGATCTTCTCTGTCCAAATGACCTACCTGGGCTTTCTCTACCCTGCTGGGTCTCTTTCCTAGAGTGCTGCCCATGGTCTGCTATACTCTGAGCTGTGGAGAACCTGTGCTCTCTAGGAAGCCAGGTGGTTGTTTCTTGCTTGTATATTCATAAGCTTATGATATTATTATTATTTTATTATAATAATAATAATAATAATAACCCAAAGGTGCTTAACCACAGAGCAGCATCCCCAGCCCTTTTTATTTATTTATCTAAAAAGAGAAAAAGAGAGAGAGAAGAAAGAATAAACTTCATTTTTTTTTTCATCTGGCCTTTGTTTCTCCAAGAGTTGTATGTGTGGTGCTGGGGTTCAAATCCAGTTCCTTGTGTACGCCAGGCAAGTGCTTCAACTGCTGAGTCACTGCTCCTTTTATTTTTATTTTGAGACAGGGTCTCACTAAATTGCTTGGGTCCTCACTATGTTACTGAGGCTGACTTTGAACTCGTGATCCTCCTGCCTCAGCCTCCCAGGTTGCTGGGATTACAGGCACAGGCCATTGAACCTGGCTTCACAGATCTCTTCAAAGACCGTATCTCCAAATGCAGTCATGATCTGAGGTACTGGGGTTTAGGCCTTCAACATACAAATGTGGAGGGGTACAGCTCAGCCCATAACTATTTTAAGTGTGTAGTCCAGTGATATCAAGTGTATTTGCATTGTTGTGCAACCATTATCACCATTCATCTCACCGAACTGAAACTCTGTACTCATTAGTTTTTTGTTTTTTAAGAGGGAGAGAGAGAGAGAGAGGAAAATCAGTTGTATTTATTTTTTCATCTTGCCTTTGTTTCTCTGATATTTAGTTGTATATGTGGAGCTGGGGTTTGAACCCAGGTCTTCACACATGCCAGGCAAGAGCTCCAACCGCTGAACCACCGGTCCAGCCCAAACTCTGTATTAATTGTATAACTCCCTGCTCCTCCTCCTCCAACCCTTGGCAACTACCATTCTACTATGAACCTGACTACTCCAGGTATCTCATATATGAGCTAGCTATGGTTCTCATATACATCTACAAAGTTTGTTTTTTTGTGTGCATCTGTGGCTTCTTTTGCTCAGCATAATGTTGTCAAGGTTCATTTATGTTGTAGCAGGTATCAGAATTTCCTTCCTTTTTTTTTTTTTTTTGTACTGGGGATAGAACTCAGGGGACACTGCTACTGAGATACATCCCCAGGCATTTTTATTTTATTTTGAGACAGGGTCTTGCTAAGTTGCCCAGCTGGTCTTGAACTTGCTATCCTCCTGCCTCAGTCTCCCAAGTCACAAGGATTATAGGCATGAGCCACTGTGCCTAGCTTTTCCTTCCTTTTTATTTTATTTTTTTAAGAGAGAGAGCAAGGGGGAGAGAGAGAGGGAAAGAGAGAATACATTGTATTTAGTTTTTCATTGCTCTGACACTTAGTTGTGTGTGTGGTGCTGGGGTTTGAACCTGGGTCCTTGCACATATCAGGCAAGCACGATACCACTGAGCCACTGCTCCAGCCTGTTTCCTTCCTTTTTAAAGCTGAATAATATTCTGTTGTGTGCAGGAAAGCAGATTAGTTTAAAATTTATCTTTAGTATTCACCAACTTAGCAGATTATTGTTCACAGTAAGTAGACTCATTATTTGTTTTGTTAAATTGAGTTAATCAATTAGGCACTTGGGTCATTCCTAGCACTGAGACTTTCTTTTTCAATATTAAAAACTATTGGTGGTCTCTTCAGAATCTTAGATATAGCCTAAAAGCAGAGATCCAGGTTTTTTCGGGGGGGATTAAGGTCCAAAGAGCATTAGGGTGACTAGAAAAATCTTATGGACCTTCCAAGCCCTAGTCAACTATTTTGGTTTGAGCAGATACTTCCAAATAGCTCTGTGGAGTAGGAAGATGTGTCTTGAGCCACATCTCTACTTCCAGTTTCCTAGGCTGAGTCAGAAGCGCTGTGGTGACTTGTGCAGTCCAGTAGAGAATGGTGGCATCAGGCAGAAGGGACTGATTTCCCAGCAAAGGCCAAAAGTCCCTGTGCCTTTGGAAATGCAGAATGGAGCTTGAATTTGAGACTACTGTGAGAGACACTTGGTTCCATTTTCAGGCGTAGCAGCCTTTAGGTCCCTCCAGATGGGAAGACGAGTGCCCTGTGAAAGGAAAGCAAAGTGTTCAAATGGTGTCTGTGTAGAAGGATGGCTCAGGAACTTGATTCTGTGCTCACGTCAGGCATTGACACATGGGGTACTGCGGAAACACGCCTCGTGCAAAACGGAGCAGAGCTGGTTCAGGAGGAGCTGTGGGGCTTCTGAGCTCCCACCTCCTCCTTCTGCACATCCCTCACCCCCAGAAGCCAGTCCACACTCAGACCAGTGCTGAGCACTGAAGTGAAGCCCTCCGTGTGAGGCTGCAGGTTGGACGGATGCCCAGTGTGTCACTGCATGGAGCTGCATCTCTCAGGAACACTTTACACTGATGAAGAAGACCCAGACCGAACCACTGCTGAGACAGGGAGGGGCCCAGACTGAAGACAGGGAGCACAGACCTATGGGTCCTCTTTCCAGGCTCAGTTTCTTGGCAGGGCTGTAAGAGTATCAATGCCACCCAGATGATACCACCATTCCTAGAACACTAAGCCTGGGGCCACCAAGAGCAAGGAGTGTGTGACAGGAGTCAGCAGCAAGTCAAGAGTGTTGCTGGGAAATGCCTCTGAGTCTTACTAGGCCTATGCTGTCCTCATCCTCTCTCACGAGGCACCTTCCGCGTCACTGCAGGGATGGGTTGCTATCACGACTCCTGTAAGGGTCCCACCAGGGAGCACCAGAGCACAAGCCATCCATCAGAACAGCAAGAGCTCCAGAGGAACCATGCTGATTGTGTGCGATCTAGAGCCAGCAGCTTCTGCTTCTTGGATGTTGCTTATTGTGGATGCTGTGGGATACTTTCTCCTGGGGTTTTCTGTGTTTGAAAAAAAAATTGGCATTGCAATCCTATTTGGCTCGTGAACTTCTGTTTGAGTGACATCAATGATAATCGGATAGCACCACATGCTTCATGTAAACACATCCTCATAGCAAGCCTGAAGGGTTCGGCCCTGTGGATACGGATGAATGCTTCCAAGGATATTCAGGTATGTCATGGCAACGTCTGCGAGCCACTGTCCTAGGACAACTCTGGGTCAAACAGCCGTACTTCACTAGGACTGAAGTTAGCCATCTTCTCTCCCACTGTACCTGGCCCTAGGGATGGTTTACTAAGGGAAGCTTTAGACACTGAAGGTTGAATTTCCAGCTTCTGCCCCTCTCAGCTGAATGGCAGCGGCTGAAAGAGTCTTTTCTGGAAAACCTGATTACTCCAAGGAAAAATACCTGTAGACACTGATAAGTGAAAAGGGGACATTTTTAAACACTAAATGGCCATTAGACTTACGCGGGGAGGTTTAAATACCTGTCTTGTGCCCTCCCTGAACCCCAAATGGTTATATCAGAAAATCTGAGGATGGGAGGGGGGAAGTGCTGAGGAATGATATTGGCCAAATTATATTATTATGCTGGGTGCAGTATGAATATGTTAACAACAAATCCCACCATTATGTACAACTAAAATGCACCAATAAAAAATGTGGAAGAAAAAAAACAAAGAAAATCTGAGAATGGCTTCAGGTCATTAGCGTTAAAAAATCATCCCAAATGATTGCCACGAGGGACTGGGACTGTGAACCACTGCTCTGCAGCGGAGCCTGTGGTTGACAGGTCCCACCACTGACTGAGTTTCCGGCCACCTCTTTAGTGCTGAATGGACAGTCAAAGTAGACTGAGTGGGTGAGAGTAGCTTCCAACTTGGAAAAGGCCAAAGCAACCAGAAAAATTAAAATTATGCAGAAAAAATTTATAATCTATCTTCAGTATATTCTGAGATGAGAAGTTATTACATTATTGAAATGAGAAAATAATGGGATTAAAAATTCAGAAGACAGAAAAATCTCTTGAATATTAAAACATGATGGCAGATTATCATTGTTGCTGTCCAAAATTCTTGGGGAGAATGAGTAAAAAGTAAAAAAGAGAAGGATGGAAAAAGAAATCTTAATAAAGTAAAGTTGAGGAGCTGGAGAGGTGGCTCAGCGGTTACAGTGCTTGCCTGGCATGCACGAGGATGCGGGTTCAAACCCCAGCACCACGTACACAACAGAGTGTCAGAGCAACAAAAGCCACATGAAAAACTAAATAAAGTTGATATCTCTCTCTCTCACTGTCCCCCCCCCTCTCTTTAAAACAAAAAACAAAAACAGAAAAGCTAAAGTTGAGGAAATCTCTTACAACGTTGACCAGAAAGTCAACAAGAGAAATAATAAAGTCAGAGAGAGGGAGACTAGAGACACAGGAATGAGAGAAACCACCCAGGAAACCCAGCATCCAAATATAGGGAGTTTCAGAAACAGAAAACAGAATCGTCAAAGAAACAATTCAAGAAAAGTTCCCAGGGTGAAGAATGCAACTGGAGGGGACAGGAAATGTCCCAAATAGGCCTCTCCAAGATGCATCGTGGTGACACAGCAGAATGATGCAGAGCTACAGGACAACTTCCAGCGGGAAAAAGCAGGTTCAAGAATGGGACAGCATCTGCGCTCCCAGCACAAACCCTGGAAGCCCAAAGACTCCTGAGGCCTCAGTGACGTGGGCAAAGCATTTTCCCCCTCTTTACTCAGTGTCTGTAAAACAGGCACAGTATTGTGCCATCCAAGTTTCTTCCACCCTTCTGGGGTCATTTTGAGCTCCCTCCCTATCCCTCGCTGTGGTGGCTGATCTCCCCCTGTGGTATCCTCAAACAGCTTTGGGGCTCTCACAATGCCAAGCGTTGCCTGAGTCTGCCACGAACTCAGGGAGGCCTTTCTCCCGTTCCTCCACTTTGTTAGTTGGATCACTCAGCTGTGCTAATTGTACCCTGAGCTCTTGCAGAGTTTGAAATGAAACCGCTCATATCAGTTTCCTGAGGCTACCATAACAAACTGCCACAGTCCCGGTGGCTTAGAACAAAAGAAATTTATTCTCTCAGTTCCAGAGGCAGAAGTCTGAAGCCACAGTGCCAGCAGGTCCACACACCTTCTAAAGGAAGGATTCTTCCTGTCTCTTCCAGCCTCTGGTGGCTCCTGGCAGTGCTTGGCAACGCCCTGCTCATGTCCCTGTCTCTCTCCTCACGTGGCCTCCTTCTCCACTATGCCACTGTCATCCCCCTTTTTTTTTGGGGGGGGGGTACTGGGAATTTAAGCCAGGGGCAGTTTGCTACTGAGCCACAACCCTCCAGCCCTCCCCCTCAACCTTTTTTTTAATTTAATTTAATTTTTTAAAAATTTGCGACAAGGTCTCAGTAAGTTGCTTAGGACCTCATTCAGTTGCTAAGGCTGCTTGAACTTGTAATCCTCCTGTCTCAGCCTCCCGAGCTTCTGGGATTTCAGGTGTGCACCACTATGTCCAGCTATCCCCTTTTCTTTTCTTTTTTAAAGAGAGAAACAGAGGATCAATCTTTTTCAGTTTTTCATATGGTTTTCATTGCTCTGACACTTTGCTGCATACGTGGTGCTGGAGTTCAAACTCACATCCTTGTGCATGCCATGCAAGGGCTGCAACCACCGAGCCACTACTCCAGCCTCCCTTTTCTTATAGGAACACCAGTCACTGGATTTAGAGCCACTTTAATCCAGTGTGAATTCATCTTAACTAATTACATGCATAAACACCTGTTTCCCAACAAGGTCACATCCTGAGGTTCCTGGGGGATGTGAATTTTGAGTGGACACTGTCCAACCTACTATACAACTCTTGTACCACTTCTTCGTTCCTTACCATTACCCACAGGATGAGAGAGGAGCATCACACAGTCTAGCAGGAGCTGGGTCAGATGACTCGCTCCTGGATTAAGGTGACAGACACTATGCTTTAGTCAGAATCCCCCTCCTCTCAAACTTGTTTTACCAGGGCCACCAACCAGCACCTCCTTAGTCAAAGTGTGGTTGTCCCCAGTAAGCTTGTCCTCCCTGCTCCATGAGGCTATATGCAGGCTTGTTCCCAATTTTGGGTTTTTTGAATGAAAAATGTATATGGGAATTAAAAGAAATAAGATGTGGGGCTGGAGCGGTGGCTCAGCGGTTTCAGCGCTTGCCTGGCGAGCACGAGGACCCAGGTTCAAAGCCCAGCACCACGTATACAACTAAGTGTTATGTTAGAGCAACTAAGGCCATGTGAAAAACTAAATAAAGTTGGGGCTGGAGCGGTGGCTCAGAGGTTTCAGCGCTTGCCTGGCAAGTGCGAGGACCTGGGTTCAAACCCCAGCACCACGTACACAACTAAGTGTTGGAGCAACAAAGGCCATGTGAAAAACTAAATAAAGTTGTTTCTCTCTTTCTCTGTCTCTCTCACTGTCCCTCTCTCTTAAAAAAAAAAAAAAAAAAAAACTAAATAAAGTTGTTTCTCTCTTTCTCTGTCTCTCACTGTCCCTCTCTCTTTAAAAATAATTAATTAATTAAAAAAAAAGAAATAAGATGTGTGAAATAGTTGCTTTCAATGCTTTTCATGAGCAGAATAATATATAGTACTTGTCAGTGAATCCTCGTTGGGTTTGGCACCTACAGAGCAAGGTTTGGAGTCTCTGTCAAAGGCTAGATGGAATACTCCTGAGTCATGGGGTAGGGGAGGGAAGCCTGCAAGGGATTTGGGTAATCTTCTCTGATTGGTCTTTAGCTTTGCTGGAGCACCTGGTCTAGTGGCCTAAAGGCAGCTGCCTGAGACTTGTGAGCAGACACCTGAACCAAGGAAGTCAATGGTGGGGAAATGCAGTAGATTCCTATCTCACCCTCTCCAGTTGGAAGGAAAAGGACTCCAGAGTTGTAGCTGCAGCTTTGGACACATGATGCAACAGCAGCAGGGGATCCTATCTTTTTTTGGGGGGGCGTGCTCGCCAAGATTGCTACCCACCTGACAACCAGAAATAACATGGACATGGCCAAGACCTCAGGGACCTGAGTGATGAGAATGGCCAGAGCTCAATCAGCATGGTGCTTACCACTGTGTGACTTCTGATGGCTGGCCCTGAGGTCCTCACCAAGCAGGTGGACTTGCCACTGAGGGAAGATGAGGCTTTCTGTCAGTTTTTGTGGCGTTTGTGTGAACACATTCTGATTCACTGTGGCTGGATGGCAGTTTTGCATCTATCACAGATGGAGAGAAAACACTGGCGGATTTGGCAGCCACCTGGATTTGATGGTGGGAGAAAGCCATAGCCCAGACCTTCTGGGTATCAGGCACCTTTATGTTTTCAGAGGGTGGTGAAGAAAGACTCAGAAGCCCCCACGACTTCCCTCTGGGTTCTGGCATCATGAGAATGTGGTTGCACTCCTCTGTGAACTCTTCCCTCACCTCCAGTCTGTCTCCAA
This sequence comes from Aplodontia rufa, assembly GCA_004027875.1. NCBI lineage: Eukaryota > Metazoa > Chordata > Mammalia > Rodentia > Aplodontiidae > Aplodontia > Aplodontia rufa. Next base: position 32,114 of record PVKS010009087.1, on the reverse strand, counting down.
GCCTAACTGATCTCGTCTTCATTTTGTGGCCCCTTCCCCAGGCCTCTTCCCCAGGCCTCTGAAAGATCTGGAGAGCGTGTCATTGTGCCTCCAGGGCCTAATGCACAGTGCTGGGCACCTTGTCCTTACTCCATGAGGGTTCACGGAGTGACTCATACCCTAACCTTGAGATCAGAAAGTCTCCGGCAGCTTAGAGATTTCAACAGCAGGAATTGCAGTCCAACTGCTTCCAGGAGCACATACAAGGCCAAAAGAGGGACACGTATAGGGCATTACCTGTGCCTCAGAACCTGGCAGGGCTCATTAATTTACAAATTCAAAAGTCGTACAAATGGTGGGTGGACTGAAATGATTTGGGGAGGGGAACATGTAGACAGGCAAACTTTATAATTGTTTATAAAGGAGGCCAGGAAGTGGGGAAGGTCGTTTTGCATCAAGTGAGAGAAAGGCTGCAAGGGCCTCCCATTCAGCTGGAGGAGACAGGCAGGATCTGTGCTGGGCCACTGTGAGGCTCACTTAGGGTAGTGCTACAGCCATTCACAGTGTCATAGCCTCAAGTCTGAGGTCTGATTTCAATTGTGAACTTGTGACTTGCCCTTTGTAGGACTTCTTACTCTTCAACCCCCAGTTTCACATCTCCAAATGAGGGACAATAATATCTACCTCGGAGGGTTGTGGTAAGGACCAGATTGGTCACAAGTGAAAGCATCCGCAGTTTCTGACACTTAGGACAATTTGGTCAACGTTAGTTTATCATTATCTTATTTACAAGCTTGCTCCACCCCACTTTCTTGAATCTCTGGTACATGAGAGTGCCTGGCACATAGTTGATGTTCAATCACGGTTTGTTTTTATTTTTATTTATTTTGGTACTAGGGATTGAACTGTGGGCCGCTTAACCACTGAGGCACATCACCAGCCCCCTCCTTTTTTTCTTTTTCTTTTTTTTTTTTAAAGAGAGAGGGACAGTGAGAGAGAGAAAGAGAGAAACAACTTTATTTAGTTTTTCACATGGCCTTTGTTCCTCCAACACTTAGTTGTGTACATGGTGCTGGGGTTTGAACCTGGGTCCCCGTGCTTGCCAGGCAAGCACCAAAAACCGCTGAGCCACTGCTCCAGCCCCTCCTTTTTTTTTTTTTTTCTTAAGAGAGGGATAGTGTGCATGAGAGAAAGACAGAATCAAATTTTTATTTAATTTTTCACGTGGCCTTCATTGTTCCAACACTTTGTTGCGTACATGGTTCTGGGGTTCAAACCTCTGTCCTTGTGAATGCCAGGCAAGTGCTGGAAACGCTGAGCCACCATTCCAGCTCCTCCTTTTTTCTTTTGAGGCAAGGTCTTTCTGACTTGTTTAGGGCCTTGCTAAATTGCTGAAGCTGCCGTTGAACTTGAAATCCTCCTGCCTTAGCCTCCTGAGTTGCTGGGATTGCAGAGGTAATCCATTGCACCTGGCTGTTTTTATTTTGAAATAATTATAGACTTAAAGAAAAGTTGCAAAAATACTGGGGAGTTCCTCTACACCCCCACATCCAGCTTCTTCTATTGTTAACATGGTCTTGCATAAGCATAGGACGAGGATCCAAACCAGTTAACAAGGGCACAGGGGCTGAACTGCAGACCTGTGGGAGGCCCACCCTCTCGGCTTACTGTCCTTTTCTGTTCCCATGTTGTGTTTATCCTTAGCGACAGTTCCTAATTTGTGATGGTTCTTCCGTTACTGTGTTTCATGACCTTGACACTTTTGATGAGTACTGGTTAATTCCTTTGAAGGATATTTCTTAATTTGGGACTATCTGATTTTTCTCATGATTAGATTGAGACTACAGACTCTCGGCAGGAATACCACAGCAGTGATGTATTACATGTAGTCTCCCCTTTATTGTAGTAAAATAGCACAACATAGAATTTACCATTTAAACCACTTTAAAGTATACAATTCAACAGCATTAAATGCATTCATAATGTTGTGCAACCACTGTGTAATTCTCAATGTTGTGTTACTTCTAGTTCCAGATTTTTTCATTACCCCAAAGGAAACCACAAAACCATTAGTAGTCACTCCCCAAATCCTCCTCTAACCCCTGACATCCACTAATCTGTGTTCTGTCTCTATGGATTTACCTGTTCTGGACCTTTTTTCTTTTCTTTTCTTTCTTTTTTTTTAAAGAGGGGAGAGAGAGAGAGAGAAGCAATTTTTATTTCGTTTTTCATGTGCCTTTCATTCTTCTGACACTTTGTTGTGTACGTGGTGCTGGGGTTCGAACTCGCGTGCTCGAGCATGCAAGGCAAGCGCCGTAACCGAGCCACTGCTCCAGCCCCTGGACCTTTCTTATGAACAACATCCACATGTGTGTGACCTTTGTCTGACTTCTTTCATTTAGGATAATGTTTTCAAAGTTCATCCACCTTGTAGTATGGGTCAGTGCATCATTCCTTTTTATGTCCGAATAATATTCCATTAAATGGATAGTACACATTTTACTTTTGAATCTTCTAATTCCCAAGGAGCCCTGGTGCGGGCCCTTGAGATGGGTCTGGGAGGAAGATGAGGGCAGAGAAAGACCCCTTTGATTGGCAGGAGGTGCTGTATTATACGTGGAGGAGAAAGGGTCAGGATGGTGCTCGGGAGTATAGGATTGCATTTATGGTGGCATACAGTGTATATATAGAGTTATTTATGGGAAGGTGACTCCTTTGAAAGTTTCATTTGTGGAAAAGGAAAACCGGTTGTTCACAAGGATGGGAGGCAAGTTCTCCCTGAGGACAGTTCTCAGTGACACCCCTGTCGCGTGGTGAACAGGTTCAGGGAGCATCCAGTGACCCCAGGAGCACGCATTCATTGCTTGTATAAGGGATCCCTCCCTTTAGGCAAATCTAGCGGTTGAAAACTTCGATGTTTCCAAAAGGTGACTTCCCGTACGTAGCTTCCCAGCTGCTCTTTTCCTCCCCAGGGCAGGTAGGGTCCAGGCGCTCTGCGTTGCAGAGGCCAGGCCCGGCCGCAAAGCCCGCAGCAGGCGGCTTGGGCGCGGTGAGGCCCCAGGCGGGGGGCGGAGCCTAGCGTGCCCCTCCCCGCCCGGGAGCCCGGCGCGCGAGTCCTGTGCGCGCGCCCGGAGCGGAGGCGTGCGTGAGTCGCGCGTGCGCGCTGCGGCGGGGCGAGGGGCGGCGCGGGCGCGCGTCTGTCAGTGACAGCGGGAGGGGGAGGGGGCCGGAGATGGTGGCGGCGGCCGCTCTTCCGACATGAGGCAGCGGCCGCGGGAGGGTTGGCTGCGGGCGCGACCGCAGCGGCATCTCTAGCTCGGTCAGGGGCCCCTGGGGCGTAGGCGCGGCGGGCGTCCCGGCCGGCGTCGCGGGAGCCCGGCTCTGCTGCAGCTCGCACCGCCGCCCGCGGAGGGGCCCGCGCAGCGCCCTGAGCTCCGCGGCGCGGCTTGGCGCGGGGCGTCGTCTGCCCCCGGGCGGGGGCCTGGCGCTCTGTGCTGCGGGCAGCAGGCCCCGCTAGACCGGCCGCTCCGACGGAGGCGGTCCGCCCGCCTCCCGGCTCCGCAAACTCGCGGGTCTGAGCGCACCCCCGCCACAAGCAGGGCCGGGCGGAGCGCGGGGGTGGCCACCAGGGGCACCGGACCGGGTCGCCCGCCCGGGCTCGGGCGAGCGGGGAGGGGACGCGGCTGGGCGCCTCAGGTCGGGCCGGCGCGCCTTTGACGCACCGGGCGCCGCTGCTGCAGGATGAAGCGCTGCTCGCCGCCGGCGGAGTTGTTTTTGCGAAAGCCGTTCGCCGCGCCGGGAGCGCTCCAGGTCTGAACTTCCCTCCGGAGCCGCAGTTGGAGGCGCGCGGCGCAGAGGCCACCAGCGGGTGAGGGCGCCCGAGGGGAGCGCACTGTGTCCAGGGCCCGGGGCGGCCGCGGCGCCGGGACCCCCGGGAGCACCAGGTCCGTCCCGGGTTGGTGGGGGCACTGACTGTGCTTTATTGGCAGTTTTTGTGAGCATACGGTGCTTTCCCGAATCGCTCGGCGGAGGCCGCACCCGGGACACGCACAGGTCGCGTGGCCCTCGGGGCGTGTGTGGCAGGGCGGCTCTAACTCTTGTTGTTTTGCCTACAGGTACCCCTGACCCGGCCGGGAAGGTTCCGAGAGCTCGGCAACATGGCTTCTCCGCCCCACCAGCAGCTGCTGCATCACCACAGCACCGAGGTGAGCTGTGACTCGAGCGGAGACAGCAACAGCGTGAGGGTCAAGATCAACCCCAAGCAGCTGTCCTCCAACAGCCACCCCAAGCACTGCAAGTACAGCATCTCCTCCAGCTGCAGCAGCTCCGGGGACTCCGGGGGCCTTCCCCGGCGGGCGGGAGGCGGGGGCCGCCTGCGCAGGCAGAAGAGGCTGCCGCAGCTGTTCGAGAGGGCCTCCAGCCGGTGGTGGGACCCCAAGTTCGACTCGGTGAACCTGGAGGAGGCCTGCCTGGAGCGCTGCTTCCCACAGACACAGCGTCGCTTCCGGTACGCGCTCTTCTACGTCGGCTTCGCCTGCCTTCTCTGGAGCATCTATTTTGCTGTGCACATGAGGTCCAAACTGATCGTCATGGTGGCCCCCGCTCTGTGCTTCCTAGTGGTGTGTGTGGGCTTTTTTCTGTTTACCTTCACCAAGCTGTACACCCGGCATTACGCGTGGACCTCGCTGGCTCTCACCCTGCTGGTGTTCACCCTGACCCTGGCTGCCCAGTTTCAGATTTTGACGCCCGTCTCAGGACGTGTTGACAGCGCCAATCATACTCCCGCAGCCAAGCCCACAGACACCTGCCTGTCTCAAGTGGGGAGCTTTTCCATGTGCGTAGAAGTGCTCCTGTTGCTCTACACCGTCATGCACTTACCTTTGTACTTGAGTTTGTTTTTGGGGATGGCCTATTCGGTCCTTTTTGAGACGTTAGGCTATCACTTCCGGAATGAAGACTGCTTCCCCTCTTCCGGAGCCCAGTCCTTGCACTGGGAGCTGCTGAGCCGAGCGCTGCTCCACGTCTGTATTCATGCCATTGGGATCCACCTCTTTGTGATGTCTCAGGTGAGGTCCAGGAGCACTTTCCTCAAGGTGGGACAGTCCATCATGCACGGAAAAGATCTGGAAGTGGAAAAGGCCCTCAAAGAGAGGATGATTCATTCTGTGATGCCAAGAATCATAGCTGATGACTTAATGAAACAGGGGGATGAGGAGAGTGAGAATTCTGTCAAGAGGCATGCCACCTCCAGCCCCAAGAACAGGAAGAAAAAGTTCTCCATACAGAAAGCGCCTATAGCATTCCGCCCATTTAAAATGCAGCAGATCGAAGAAGTCAGTATTTTATTTGCAGATATTGTGGGCTTCACCAAGATGAGTGCCAACAAGTCTGCTCACGCCCTGGTGGGTCTCCTCAATGACCTGTTTGGTCGTTTTGACCGACTGTGTGAGGAGACCAAGTGTGAGAAGATCAGCACTCTGGGAGACTGTTACTACTGTGTGGCAGGGTGTCCTGAGCCCCGGGCAGATCACGCCTACTGCTGCATTGAAATGGGCCTGGGCATGATAAAAGCCATCGAGCAGTTCTGCCAGGAGAAGAAGGAAATGGTGAACATGCGTGTCGGGGTTCACACGGGGACCGTCTTGTGCGGCATCTTGGGCATGAGGAGGTTCAAATTTGATGTATGGTCCAATGACGTGAACTTGGCCAATCTCATGGAGCAGCTGGGAGTGGCTGGCAAAGTTCACATTTCTGAGGCCACTGCAAAATACTTAGATGACCGGTACGAAATGGAAGATGGGAAAGTTATTGAACGCCTTGGCCAGAGTGTGGTTGCTGACCAGTTGAAAGGTATGTGCGTTTCTTTGTCTTGTTATCTCCCTTCCCTGTGCTGTTTGTATTAAATAATAAAAAAATCTCTTTGCAGCATCAGCCTCCGGAGGCAGCTCAGCTGTCTCAGGATACCTGACCATGGGGCAATCTCAGGATCAGTGTGACTTTTTCTCCAGTGAGTCAGATATCAGACCTAGTCATGCTGTAGGCAGGGACACTGAGACAGTGCTGACCTAGATGAGACCTTTAGAAGGAAAGAGAACCTTGAAAATGCCTTCACTATCAGTCGGCTGTTGACATTTCTGAAATTCCGGGGCCCTGTCCCATCAGCAGTCAGAACTTTCTAGCTCTTCTAGAGATTGCCTTGGCGTCTCATCTGGTCCCCCTTCAGTGCCCTGTGGATGTTTCTCTATCCCTTTCGACAAAACTGTGAAGACTAAAACCTCTCTCCTGCCCAGGCCTTATTTCACTTACTGTCAAAATAGAGACAGGAAGTTGGCTGTGCGCTGCAGGGCCCTGAGGAATTAGGTGGAATTCCATACCTCTCCGTGCACGTTGCCTTTGCCTAGGTCTCTTGAAAACATGCTTGCATTTTTAGCGTTCAACTTTCAACTGTTGAGCGATGCTTTGTTGTCATGGTATTTGTCTTAACACATAGACACCAGCCACCAGGTGAGTTAAAAGTGTAAAAGGCTCCAGGGAGCTCCATGTCCCCTTCCCCAGGCCTCAGATTTGTATCTGGCCCCTGTCCCTGGTCTTATGCGCCTGATGTTCTTGTTGTTTTCACTAGGCTACTTATTTTATTTTGTTTTTTGTTGTCATATTGAACAAAATTCTTGAGGTCTGGCAAGTGGCATATAGATATCTAAGTGGGACCAAATGCAAGGATCCTAACTCATGTGTTGTTTCTTACCCCCTCCCTGCTTTTTGAAACAGTTCTTGGATTTTACTAAAAGTCTTCTGGATTGAGTATGTAGAAAAAATAGCACTGATTTCTAAAAGCCTACATTTGTAAAGCCGTATTGTACTTTGTGGTACCCACACGCTGCATAATTACACAGTTAAAAGCCCCGGGAGAGGGAATCCTCAGAAGAAGGAATAGTTTAAATTGGCCCTGGGAGAATTTAAACCAGAGGCAGTGAAGTGGCCGGGTTGGGCTCATATAGGCCTGGCCTTGACCTCCTGTGCTTGAGGGGCATTTTCCTTCTGGTTTGTGATCTGAGCTTCACATTTGTTTTTGATCTAGAAAGGGTACTTTATCCTTCTCCTGATTTTTTTTTTTTAAATTGCACTTGCTTTGTTGTTGAAGAATTTATGGAAGTATAGAAAAATAGTTTAAACAGAGACTTGCCTTTGACCTAGAGAGCTTTAAATGTTGCGTTGACAAGGTTGGAAATGACACTTTGCAGTTCACTTGAAAGTTTCTGACATGACAAGTGTCTTCCCATCTAAGGGTGGCACCTGCTCTTGAACCCTAAGGTGTCAGTGGAGTAGGGTGTGGATGTAATCCCTCGTCGACGTTTTGGCATCTGTGGGACCTGAGAGTTGCAGGCTCTGTCAGCAGGGATTCTGGGACAGAGTACACACAGTGTTGCTGAGCTGCATTATATGTAATAATCCGATCTGTTGGGTCAAAGGTTAACAATATCAGTTTGTAAGTTGTACTTTGTATAGCGTATTACTTGAATTAAAAAATAGATGCAATTATTGTGTTTGGAAGTTGCCAAGTCATGGAATTTTTGGCAATTCCCACTTTTCTTAGTTTATTGGTAATTTTTATTTTTAATTTATAGATCAAAGACACTAACCAAAAAAGAAAAAAGAAAAAAAAATCTGGAGGGGTTTGCCGATTGCTTTTAAATATCTCATATAGGATAATTAGCTTTTTTCGTTAAATTTGTGTACGTTGTATATTTATAAATAAAAGTTTTAAGAGCACACAGGTAGGGAAAGAGAAGGCTCAGCTAACCCATTGTTTTTACTTTGGCTCTCCCTCCTTTAGCTGCTTCCTTGCGACTGTGGTTTTTGCTTTCTTCAGCTCATTTTGAAACCTCTGTGGACAGGACTCCAGAAACAGAATGTCTGCACAGCTTGCTGGCCTCTTACAGAGCTGCTGCGTGAGAGGAGAGTGTGTTGTGTAGGGGACCCTGCATGTGCAGGGCTAGGCTTAGGACATCGGATCCTTCCCACCTTCCGTCTCTGGGCCTGGGTGAGCACCCAGTGGAGAACTCTAGTGAGCACAGTGAGCCAAGCAGGAATGCTGGAGTTAGCCTGGCAGCATGAGGGGAAGCTGCTTCTGCCCTTGAAGTGAGCGGGCCTTGGGGAGGTGATGTCGCATTCCTTCTCGCTCTGATAGCCATGCCGTGCTTGTACCGTGTGTGCTCAGCACTGTGGTTGAAGGAATGAACCTGGCACAGCTCTTGACCTCGCTGAGCTCCTCCTTACCATTCTGGTTGTAGGCAGTATCCGTGAGTCAGGAACACTTTAGAGAGAGACTGCTGAGATCAAGCTGTGGCTCTCCAGGAGGACAGAGGAAGACCCTTGGGTGTGCAGTGGACAGCACGGCACTGGCTTGGAGTGGTGTTCCTCAGGAACTGGGCATTTGTCCATGTTTCATCAGAACAAGGAAGTGTGTAGCCTGAGGGGTTTGGATTTGATCTTGTAGGTGAGGGGAGTCCGCTGGTCATCCCTGAAGCTCACTTTTTCAGTTGTAGGAACCGTGGCATGGAAAGGTATGAGACTGGGAGTTAACTGTTTGAACAAACCCCAGATAGGAGTGATGGCCTGAATGAAGGTAGTTGTGGTGGCCTTGGAAAGAATGGGGAAGGAGTGTGTGAAGATTGACTGGGCAGGACTCCAGGCCAGACTTAGACTGATTGGTGGGAGGAGAGGGGCTCGATGGTCCCAATGGGAGACGGTCTTTCGGGTTTCTGGAGTTGACCTGGAGGTGGTATGAGAGCAGGAGGGGTTGCGATACCTTTGACTGTGTCCATGGTGTGGGCAGAGAATGTGGGATCGAGTTGCAGGAGATGAAACAGGCTTGGAACCCCTGTCTTCTTCATTTCTTCATTCAACAAATTATTCTGTGTGAGACACACTGCTAGGTTCTGGGGACAGACAAATTGCTAACTTCATGTAAGGAACATGAATTTTAAATTAATAAGTTGGCCTCATATAGGGGAATTTTTTTTTTTTTTGAGAGAGAGAGAGACTGAGGACAGTGAGAGACTCAATTTTATTTAGCTTTTCACATGACTTTCATTGCTCCGACACTTCGTTGTGTATGTGGTACTTGGGATCGTTCTTGCGAATGCCATACAAGTGCCATAACCACTGAGACACTGCTCCAGCTGTTTTTTGTTTTGTTTTGTTTTGTTATTTAAAGAGAGAGGGAGAGAGTGAGAAAGAAAGAATCAGTTTTATTTATTTTTTCATCTGACCTTTGTTTCTCTGACACTTAGTCATGTATGTGGTGCTGGGGTTTGAACCTGGGTCCTCACACATGCCAGGCAAGTGCTCTACCACTGAGCCACCACTCCAGCCCCTATAGGGGAGTTCTAATAGTGGAGTCCAACAGTGAATAGCTAAGATAGCATTTGTCCTGGGTTCAGTTCTAAGGAGAAGGCATGACTAGGAAGGGAGCTGTGGAATGTATATGTGGAATCTTAGACAGGGTGGTCAGTTACCAAGAGAGAAAGCTGAAGAGTTTTTGGCATAGAGACTGGGTTTTGGACACGATGCACAGAGCGAAGGGCATTGTTACCGACAAGGAGGAGCGGCTGGTGTGCGTGTGGGAAGAGCCCTGCCGTATGGGGCACTTGCCTGTTATTTTCTGCTGCGGGCAGTGACAGGAAAGATGAGGAGTACTCTCCAGAGCTGCTGGCTTCTCCTGTTGATGTAGCACCACAGGGACAGAAAGTGAAACAGAACGCGTCTCCAGCCATCTTCTCCTTGCATGGATCTGAAGGTGCTGGAATCACGATGCTCAGTCCCTCCACGTCCACACCGATGATTCCATCGTCTAAGAAAGCAATGCGGGAACAATTGCTTCATTAGATGTAGAAATGAAGAAAGAAAAGACCTTCCCCAGCCAAACTTTGGGCTTGTGGAGCCCTTGGGAGAAAGCTCTGTGGATGCATTGTCACCCTTTGGCCACTCAGTGACCAAGACCTTTGCCTCTTCTGGTGGGGGCTCTTAGGAGACTTCCTGCCTAGCTGCTGCCCAGGTGGCAAGGCACTCTATGCTTCATCCTTCGCCAGTACCTGTCCCACACTGCCTGGGATCCTTGTTGTCCCTGACAGCTAAGAGCCCTACCCAGGTCCCAGTTTTGGATGCCCTGCCCTCTCCAATAGGGTGGATGGCTTGTGTCCACCTAAACATATAACCCCTCTGGCTGTGGTTATATGCTCTTTAGCTGACAGCTCTGCCTCCCCTTTTGGAAATTTGGTGTTTATCCATGTTCTTGAACGGGGAACCCCTGAGTGTTGAAACACAGTCTTTTAGGCAGCGAATGGCAGATAAGAAGAGGCAGAAGCTGTGGCTCGGTGGCTGGGATGGGAATGACAGCCAGCTGAGGTGTCCATCAAGCAGCACCCATGACAGCTTTTTCAGGCTTTTTGGGACCAGATGATATGGCTTCCAGTAAGTTGTGCACAGCTGTTAGTTCTGAAGACAAGATTTTGAATAGAATAAACCTTTGATAAAGGAAGTTAAGAATAAGGTTTGTCAAACTGCTGGTGTAATGTAAAAGAAAGGAAGCGTCTTTTCAGGTAGAATTATTAAGAAGGGAAAAATTAAAAGGAGCAAACAAATTAAAGAAGTTTCAGGATTCTTGTCAGCTGGTCAGCCTGGTCCACGTGACAGTTGTGTTTCTGCCTACTGAGCTCTGTCACCTGTCTGCTTTGTTGTGGAATAATAACTTGAAGAAACCCAGCACGTTGTATTCTCCGTGTGTATAGGTGCGGGGATGTGAGCAAGCCTGCGCATGCCTAAATTCTCTTCTTTCTGTTCTGGGTGGTCTCAGGATTGAAGTTGATTTGATTTTGTAGCAGTACTAGTACTAGTAAAATTCTGGAAATTCCCTCTCCTGGGGGAGGTGGGACTCTGGACTGAGTGACATGTCATTCATTTAGCTTTGCACATGAGACACCTAAAGACCTGTTCCAGGGTCCAGCGCCACAGAGGGAATCTGATAAAGGGCCGTGAGTTTTTGAAACAGGAAGGGAGCTAGCAGGTGAGTTCTGGCCGCCGGTGCAGCTCAGAACAGAAGGGCAGGAACTGAGTGGCATCGGAAGGAGCCTTCACTTCAGCGATGGCCAGGCCTGCACAGACAGGGAGCCGGCCCTGGGAAGACAAGGAAGTCGTTGACGTTGTCAGCCTGCTGTGAACCTCTGGAATGGTCCCATGAGCCAGCCAAGCCGGCCAACCCCGTGGCTGAGCAGCTGGGCTTCGGTGAAGGAAGCCGTACTTCCTAAAACCTGCTTGCTCTCGGAAATCAGGATTTTACTGCCAGCATCCTCTCTACTGAGTTAAGCCCGGTACTTTAGAACAGGTGGGAACCTCAGCCTCTGAGGCTGGCGATGGCAGTGGAGGCAGAAGCTGTCCAGGCTGCTGTAGCAGCCAGAGAGTGTTGAGCTGGAGAGCAGGAAGGAATTTTAAAATGGGGGAAGCCCTGGGACCAGCACAGGCTTATGAGCCTCCGTAAGCTGGTGGTTCTCAAATTTTCTAGTCTCAGGACTCCTTCACACTCCTGAAAATTACTCGGGAAAATAAAAGCTTTTGTTTATGTGAGTTATCTATTGATGTTCACCACATCAGAAACTGAGAAGTTAAAATGAATCTTCCCTTCATTCTTCTCAAAATAATAATAGATCTGTTATACCTATTATATATTAATCATCATTTTGATAAAATTGTATATTTTAAAAATAAACTTTATTTTGAAAAACAAAAAACATGGTGAGCAGGAGGACACCACTTTATATTTTTGCATGTCAGTTTAACATCTGGAGTAATCAAAAACTGAATTTAAGGAAGTATAAAGTATACATAACGGAAGTATTGTTTAGACCATTTCCAGTACGTCAGCTGGATTTTCTTAACTGCTTTGGCATTCAGTCTCTGCTGCATGTTGAAGGGTGTGAAGAAAACGTGGCTTCATGCACATGCGTGGCTGCAAGGTGGAGATGCATTTTCATAGCATTTTAGATAATCATGGGCATTTTTTTGATATTGCATCAACATCCGACAAGAGGTTGTTTCTTACAGATGAGCTGCACACGAGTCTGAGAGCCACCTAGGAATGTTTTGTGTGCTGTTGTGTTGCCTCCGGATCTGTGAACCAATCTTCTCCCTAGGAACAATTCTGTACCTTCACGCCTTGGTAGTTTGGAAAATGCTGGTTTCTGAGTTGTGCAGATGTTCCAAGTGGTGACATCAGGGAAGCCTTGAAAACCCTGGGTGGATGCCAACTGCAGAGTGCCTGGAATAAGTTTTCCAAAATTATTAGTTTTCACTTGAAAGTTTGAACTTGATCATTGGCAGCAAATACTGTCAGCTGCTTCACTTGAAGCGAGAGGTTTCCTTCATCTCTGAAGGCATCTGCTGGTCCTCTAGTCTGAATGACCACTCAGGTCTACACGCGCCATCCTATGACAACCACAGCAGGTCAGCTTGCGGGCCATGTCACACAGCTAGTGTTCCTGAAGCCATGGGGCCTTGATGGGTGACACTGGGCCTGTTAGAAGGACACGTACTCAAGGTCGAGACCCATACAGGCACTAGCTGGTGTGCTCCATGGAGGACATTCTTCCGTGAAATCGTTTCCTCCTGCAGGTGTGAGGCAGTCAAGTCATGGGAGCAGCTCAGCTTGGCGTCTCTTGACTGGCATTCAGACATAGCAGCCACACACTCATAGCTTTTGTACTATTGTGAATGTTAACCCCCCCAAAAGGAAAATAAGGCCTTAGTGTTATTGTGGAAATAGTTTTGACCTCACGGATACCTTGCAAAGGTCTTAGACACCCCGTGCGGTCCACGGACACCACTTTGAGAACAGCTTCCCTAATCTGTGAGCCATGTGGACACATACTGTCTTGGATATGAAACAACTCAAACTGGAATTAGGGCAGCTATTTCCCATTTATTATAGAAGTAGTAAGTGACTTTAGTTCCAAATTTTACTTTTTCTTACCCAGTCCCTAAGAATTCTTTGTGATTCTGCCAGATCTTTATTGCTGGGGTTCAGGGGTCATGATAAAAAACCTCAACTTCGGTCTTGTAAAATTTTTTGGAGGGCTCACCCTTTGGCAGTTTAGCTCAGTGGTTAGGCACGTGGGGATTGTGAGCTGTGGGACTGTAAGCAGGTTGCCTGGAGAAGTTGCGATGGTTTTAGGAGTGATAGAACCTCTTGGGTTGCAGCCACTGGCAGGCAGTGTGTGCCGCAGTGAAGGGCAGTTTTTCTCTCCTCCACTCTGTAATGTGCTGAAACCATACTACACCAGGGACTGTAACTGTGTCAGTTTCTCACATCTAGAAGGGCAAGTGTCCAAAATCCGACATGCTGATAGGCTGCCCTGGTTAAACTGTAGCTGCTGAGTTTGGCAGCTTCTTCACTGAAACCCTGGGGATCCCAGGCAGTATTGTTCTTGGGTTGCTTCAGGTCCCCAGAGCTTTGAGGTACTTAGGGTGATGAGGCCCTTGATAGTGGAGGGATTATGGGAAAATCCCCACCTTTGCGACCCTGGAGATATTGGTTACAGTTTGAACTAGAGCAGTTATTACTCTAAACTCACTTATTTAGTCATTAAATATTGAGTGAGTTTCTACCACATGCAGGCCTGGACAAGGTGCTGGAAGCAGATGTGGCCCTTGGAGGTTAAAGCGGCACTAACCAAACCAATCAGCCACTAAAGGGCTGTGCACCCAACCTGCTGATTGTATTATGAATGGTGCTGAGAAGCAGAGACGCATCACCATTTTATAGGTGAGGAAACTGAAGCACAGAGAGAGTCAGAACTTGTGATGGTCATGCAGCCAGTATTTAAATCTAAAGGACTGTGTTAGAAAACGCTAGCACTCAACTCAAGGACTTTTTGTAAGGATTCAGTGTTAAGTACGTGTTAAGTACTTGGCACTTAGTAACTCTCAACAGAGGATAGACTTACTAGCCAGTGTTATTGAAAGTGGGGGTGATTTTCCTTGGCAGCACAGCAGTCAGAACATCCACCTTCTCCAGTGTTTCCAGTTCACAGAGCTCATGCACGCTGTCGCCCCAGCCGCTGTGCGATCTTAGGACCTGGACGTGCGCGTGTTCAGAAGTTTATGTTTCATGGACTCCTTTCCTAATACCCTCAAAGGTGGCCTATTTAGTACATTTCATCCCATGACAGGTATTTGATTTTTAAAATTTTTTAAGTGCATTATAGTTGTACATAATGATGGGACCTGATCTGCTGCCACATATTCCTAGATGCACACAATACAGCAATATAATTAGGTCAATATCCCAACCCCACCACACCCCTCTACCTCCCTCCTTCCGTTCCCCAATCCCTTGCCTCTCTTCTAGGTCCTATATTTATAAAAAGAAATCACCCCAAGTACCAAGTACAGTGTAAGTACAGTGTCATAATTCTTATACCTATGAAGAACATTTTAATATCCATGACTGTAGTATACACAGTGACATACTCATAACTGCATGGAATTGGGCTGAAATGGTACCTTGGTGGTTACAGTGCTTGCCTGGCATGCATGAGTACATGGGTTCAAATCCCAGCACCCACGTACACAACTAAGTGTCAGAGCAACGAAAACCATGTGAAAAACTCAATAAAATTGATTCTCTCTGTCTCTCTCTCTCACTGTCCTCTCTAAAAAAAAAAAAATAAAAAATAAGTACATGGAATGTACTGTGGTTTATCTCAGTTCCAACCTTTCCCTATCTCCTCCTTTCCTATCATCCCTTGTTATTCTTTGATATATACTGAAAAGAGGATTAAGCATTTACATTTTTGTAAATGGGACAATTTGGATATCAAAAATCAAACATCGGAGCTGTAGTGGTGGCTTGGCAGTTATGGCACTTGCCTGGCATGCGCAAGAACACGGGTTCAAACCCCAGCCACCCACGTATACAACCAAGTGTCAGAACAACAAAAGCCATGTGGAAAAACTCAGTAAAAATTAACTCTCTCTCTCTCACTGTCCTTCTTTTCTTTTTAATCAAACACCAGTTTGAATGGTCTTTGATTTTTGATACCCACATTGTCCCATCTTGGGCCATGGGGGTCCCTGAAGGTTGACCCAAGCCCATCTCATATAACTCCAGCGGTTTTTGATAGCTTTTTTACTCAGAAGCACTTTTAAGGAGCAGAGGAAATTATAGGTATTGAAGTTTCATTAATTCTGTTTTTCTGATATGTTTATTCAGAGAGATTGAGCTGAAGTTTACCCTCTCCTGTTTTGAAAAGAAAATTAATAGGATAGGCGTGTCTCTATGAAGAAATAGGACGCAAGCTAGGCTGTGTGCATCTTCAAGTTCTTTGGAAGCTTTAATCTGCATCCTTACAGTTTGCAATTGTACAGCAATGTGGCATTTATTTCTTCGGTGTCTTCCCACTAATCCTGTTGAGGAACAGGTGCCTGTGGATATAGGCAGATAGTGATAGAGAACAATAAAGAGAAAGAAACCCTAAACCAGAACACAGATGACTGTGTAAGCCGAGGAGCGTCAACAGCCTAGCAAGTGCCATCTCGAGACACTATGGAAGGTTCCAGAGAGTCCCTCGTGGGAGTCTTGCTTTGACCCGGTCCTTCTGGAAGGGAGGGCAGGCCGCTGGCCGCTCTTGTTCCCTCAGGTGGGTGTGTTTGGCTGTTCATGTTCTTTCTGCCACTGCATTGTATCTGGAGTGGGAATTTCCGTGTTTCTGTGTGGCTGTGTTCCTAGTGCCAGGAACACGTGCTGGCATATGTGGATGCTTTATGTGAATGCTGCGTGATACGGTTAGCCCTCTCATTGTGGCTTCCGCATCTTAAAACCCAGCCGACCGTGGAGGGAAGACATTCAGAAAGACACTGCATCTGTATTGCACACGCAGTCTTTTCTTTCTTGTCCTTTATCCCTAAATAATATGGTGTAACAGCCGTTTACGTAGCACTTTCATGGTGTGAGGTGTTCAAGGTAATCTAGAGATGATCAGGGTACACAGGAGGGTACAGGTCATATGCAAACACGATGGCCTTTTACACAAGGGATTGGAGGGTCCATGGACATCGTGTCCGCAGGACCTGAAGTCAGCCCCCCTAAATGCTGAGGGAGGGCTGGAATTTGGTATGGAACAAATGAGTGAATGTGTGCTCATGCTCACGTGTGGCACTCTGGGTCCACACCCCACACATCGACACAGTAAACTGCAGGTGTTGCCGGGAATGGTGCAGTGGTTGACTGAGCAGAGACGCAGGGTTTTGCAAGGATCTAGAGAAAGCTTTGGAGAGCACCTGGGCATAGCAGGGCCGGACTGCAGGCTAGAAGCGTGCAGGCTGAGCGGCTTAGAGTAGGCAGTTGTTGAGCTTTTGAAAATGCAGACGTTGAGCTTCTGATAATTCTTATTTGATTATCATTTGCGCACATGAAAAACTAGCATACCCTTTTTGGGCAAAGCTCCAGAATGGTCTTTATGCATAATTTCCAGGATTTTATTTTAATGCTATTAAATCCTGTTCTTCTTTTCTTTTCCTCCTTCCAGAGAAAAATGTGGTACAGAAAGCAGCCTTTGAATTATTTGTGTTTGTGTTTGAATTGTTTGGAAATATTAATTTCAGTTTTTGAAATAATCTAGTGTCAGAGAGGAAGAAAATCCACAGGCCTGTGATTCCTTCTTGTTTGTGGGTATTAAGATACTGTGTGTCACTCTGGGTTTTAGTGAAAAGGACTTTGCATATCAGTGTGGTTCTGCCCCTATGTGTTGCTGTTTGAAGTGTGGATTGCCCAGTGTTCTTTTCCCCAGGAGAAAGGCTCTGCTGCTTATGGTCATTTATGTTTATTTTAGTTTTGTGAATGAGCTTTCCGAAAGCTGAGGGGAGGAGAGACTTCTGAAATCTATTAGAAATGGAATTATCTTGTTTTTAAAAATGAATTTGTTCTCATAGATTAACTTTGCCTCCCAAGATGTTTTCTCCACCAACAAGCTGAAACACTCTTGGGCAAAAATCGTTCTGGTTCTGCTAAATCTCGCTAGTTCCCAGTTTCCTCCTATTTGTAGAACATGAACTTTGAACCGGATGTGCCTTCAGGCTCCAGGGTTCTCTAGGAGCTGAGATCTCCCACGATTGGGAAGTAGTCCTTCCCTTCAGATGAAGCAGTGGTTTGTCTATCTGTTTAAACTGCAAACTTTCATTTAGACAAATTTAGCATAGAAAAACTCAGATTTACAGAACCGCTATATTGCAGGGTATGCGGAGCTTCTTTATAAAAGGTTCTTTACTTCCTTTGACTCTAAATAGGATTGAATTCTAGAAGTGCAGGTTTCAGGACCCCATTTGCTACAGGAACCCCACTTGGTTCTGAAAGTATGAGAAACACTATTGGATGGAGAAAATGTGACTTGAGTGATTCGTTGAACAAGTCGCTTCAACTCCTGCCCGAATGTTGTGCCGGAGAGCCTAGAGAGATCTCACTGGTGGACCTGATCAGGTGCTGGGCTGCTGAGCTCCTTCCCAGGTGCCCTGTCAGGCTGGTGGCTGGGGAGCTCCAGGGTCTGCTCTCACTGTAGAGCTGGGACTTGCTGCAGGGTCCAGAAGGAATTTGAACCCGTGGGTGTCGGGAAGCTGGGCACAGGGCTCTTTATTAGGACCTCTGATGCAGAACTGTGATTCCCTGTCGTTTTCTTTTTCTTCATCGTCATCGTCTTTTCTTGGTACTAGATTGCACCCAGGGTTGCTGTGCCACTGAGCTATCTCCCCACCCCTTTTAGTTTCAAGTCAGGGTCTCTCCAGGTTTTCCAGGCTGGCCTCAAACTCAGGATCTTCCTGCCTCAGCCTCCCAAGTTGCTAGGAGTACAAGTGCTTGTGGTGCCTGGCTCAGCTTCTCTTTTTGGTAGTACTGGGGATGGAACCCAGGGCCTGCATTCTGCCCTCATTTCCATTTCCTTTGTTCTAGGAGTCTCTCTATGAGTCTTGTCCATTCTGCTGGAATGATGAACACAGGGAGCTTTTACTCCATGAGCAGCTTGTGTCTTGGTGAGATGGGACCAGGCATTGTCTGGCATGTTGGCTTAGATGGCGATCTCCCCCAAGTTGTTTTCTGGCTGGCTGCATCTTCCTTCCTTCTTCCTTTCATTTTCATATGTGGTCCTGCTAGATACAGGCTGGCCTCAAACTCATGATTCTTCTTTGTCAGCCTCCCAAGCATCAGGGATAGGGTTAGAAAGGTGGCTCGAAGGTTACAGCCCTTGCCTGGCATGTGCGAGGACACAGGTTTGAACACCAGCACCACTTACACAACAAAGTGTCGGAGTAACAAAAACCAGATGAAAAACTAGACAGATTGATCCTTTCTCGCTCTCTCGCTGCCCCTGTCTCAAACAAAACAAAACAAAACAAAACAAAGAAAGCAAAACCAAGAAGCAGGGATCATAGACGCAGGGATCGTGGACGCATGCCGATATGCAGAGTTTTCCTCTTTATGGTAATTCGAGCAAGATCTTTCTTCTGCAGTGCTCAATGGAGTCCTTATACTTTCTTTTTTTCTTTTCTTTTAAAGAGAGGGGAACAGAAAGAGAGAGAGAATGAATTTTAATTACTTTTTCACGTGGCCTTTGTTGCCCTGATACTTTGCTGTGTACACGGGTGCTGGGGTTTGAACCTTCGTACTTGTGCATGCCAGGCAAGCACTGTAACTGCTGAGCCAGCACTCCAGTCCTCCTTATTCATTATTTCTTTTTTTTCTTTCTTTCTTTTTGTAGAGAGAGAGAGAGAATCAATTTTTATATATTTTTTCATGTGGTGCTGGGGTTCGAAACCAGATCCTCACACATGCCAGGCAAGCACTGTGACTGATGAGCCACTACTCCAGCCCCCTTTATCCTTTCTTATCTTTTTTTTTAGTGTTTCTTTTTTTTTGAAGAGAGGGACAGAGAGACTCAATTTCATCTAGTTTTTCATGTGGCTTTTGTTGTTCCAACACTTTACTGTGTATGTGATGCTGGGGTTCAATCCTGCGTCCTTGTGCATGCCAAGCAAGTACTGTAACCACTGAGCTACCGCTCCAGCCTCCCTCCCCATTATCCTTTCTTAAAGGAGAAATGAAGAGGCTCAGCAAGTAATGGAACATTGGCTGCTGTTTGCAGGGCTGGTGAAATGAAGTAGAAGGGGGAGAATCTCTACTTGCTCCTGAAAGATGGTGGTGTCATTGGGTACTGGTGTCACCTGACCTGCAGGAGACTCACCTCCACAAAGGCCTGGGTCACCACACTAGATAGAGCCTGCCTGAGTCACCTTTTCCAAGGACTGAAGTGACTGGGGTATGCCTAGTTGTGGTTGGTTAAAAACTTTCAGGAATTTCCAAAGACTTTCCTTGTCTTGCAAGCATTTCACGGGGAATTCCGTAGCCAGAACAACTTAATACCGTGTTCTTTCTGCCCCTGGAAGTAAACTGTGAGCATGAGCACTCTGAGAGCCGAGTTGTCAGCTGTCCCTCCGCCGCTGGGACTTCAAGTGGAAATGTTGGCTTTCCCAGCTCTGGTCATGCTGTTACTTTATTTAGCAGCTATTAAATTTCCAGTTCCTGTGCCTCTCTGGCAGGGCTCCAGCTTGCTGGAGTTTCTGCCAGTGCTGCCTTGCTTTCCTGAGCGAGGTGTCAGCAAGGTCTTCAGCCTAGGTGATAATCCTAAACTATTCTTTGGTTTATTTTATTTCTGCAACAGCTTGTTTTTGAGAGGGAATTCACATGGCGTGCAGAGCACTTTTTGAAGGTAGCATTTCAGTGGCCTCTAGTGGTCTGGTAGCCCTCGTAACCATCAGCACATCAGCTCGGAGACCCCACACCTGTCGGCAGTCACTGTTATCGCACACCGTCCAGCTTCTGGCAGCCACTAGTGTGCCTGACTCTGTGGGTCCCCGCCTTGGACCCTCCGTGCATGTGGAACTGCTGTGCTGGGCTTGTGATTTTATGATTCCTCCAGGTCACCACAGGCGGCATGTGTCACTCCTCCCTGCCACCTGTCGGTCCATTCATTGGTTGATGGAAAAGGAACTCTTATTGAAACCAGAAATCAAGTGGACTGAAAATAAGTTGGAATGATAAAAGTCTAATTATTTAACAAATACATTAGCTAAAACTTAGCCATTTCATTCTCACTAGTGTTTACAAGTTTTCCCGAAAAGCCTGATGAAATGAGATTTAGGACTGAGTCACAGTTTGTTGCAAACTGTTCAGATGACCAGTATAGCTTTCTTTTCTTAAGAGCTAGGCTCTTGCTGGGCACAGTGGTGCAGGCCTGTAATCCTGCGGCTTGGGAGGCTGAAGCAGGAGGATTGCAAGTTCAAAGGCAGCCTCAGCAACTTAAGTGAGGCCCTGTCTCAAAAACAGAAATAAAAAGGGCTGGGGTGTGGAGCAGTGGTTGAGTGCCCCTGGGTTCAATCCATGGTACCGAAGGAAAAGAAAGAAAAGGCTAGGCTCTTTTCTAGGCTTGCTCCAGGTTGATTAAATATTAAATTTCCTGATCCTTCCCTTTTCTCCTAGCCAGCTCCTTAGTAGAGGGACTCAGGGGAAGCACATGGTTGACTAGGAAACCAAGCTCACTGATGCATTGTTGAATGTAAATTCCGGTTTCGTCTTTCTGGATGGTCGAGGGTCCTGAAGACCTGGGTCCCCTAGGCAGTCAGAGTCCTGCTGTCCCTAGTTCTACACGTTTGGTTTCACATTTCTGCAGTGTACAAAACAGCTTCTATTCTCATAAAAATGAAATATGCCAAATAAAGCGTAATTTTCTTGATTGCTCAGTTATTTGGCTTTTACTAATATAGCAATTTCCCCGTAAAAATAGAAGTTTTTTGCTTTGCTTTAAAGTAACTCTCGCTTGCTCTGTTTTTCCAGCTCTTACATTTAAAAAAATGTTTTTTCTGCTTGCCCTCTTGTTGGCAACTTATGTAGCTGTTAGTAGGCTTTTCTGTAGCTGATTTGCCTTTGGTGTTTACTTTGTTCCATAAAAACAAATAGTCAAGAGCACTAACCCTGGAGACAGAGTTTGAGTAAAAAGACTAAGAATTCAGTCTTCATGAATTTTTTTCTGGTTGTCAGCTATATTCTGAATAAATGAGGTTGCTAGGTACATGAGTTCAGGATGAGTAAGATGTTATTACAGTTATTTTTAGCATATTTTTAAAGGAGAAGAGGAGAAATAAAAATCTGAATCAAGTTGTGTGTTCGTAAATATAGCATGTTTTCCACAAGACCAAAGAATAGGTTGTGTTTATGACTGTAGAAATAGCAAATTTGATTTATAGGTTAGATTCCATAACTGGCAATCAATTAATTAGAGTTAATGCCATAGTTAGTTACATTATCAATCTAAAATATGAGTGGTAGGTTAGGGCAGTATTGCTTTTTATTAAAATGCACCAGAATTTTGGGAAAGAACTTTGCTGAGTTTTCCAGGAAGCATCTGGAAAACTCTCAGTCCTTCCACGAATAGAGGTTCTGTGTTCTTACTCCACCGCCAGGGAAGAGCTGGCCACATCTCTTCCTCCTTGGTTTACGCTGGAAGTGGGAATGGAATTTCCGTCCCGCGTGTTCGGTCGTCTGACCTTCCGTGGTGCTGAGACTGTGCCAGTTGGTTGTCCTTTGTTTAGGATGTCGTCTCCTGGCTGTGGGTTGTTGTGTCCTGATTTTCAGTGTAGTCAATATGTTCTTACCTCACAGTGCCACGGTGGCAGCCCGAGCATCTGCCTTCTCTTGGGGAAGCGTCCCCTGCAGGGTGCTCAGTGTTGTTGGTCCCCCCCTCAAGCCTGTTGTCATCAGCACTGAAACCCACGTATTTGATGGGGGTGGGGGTACAGAACATGCCAGAACCTCCAGCCAGTCTCGTGCTGGCAAGAGGAAGCCTGGAGGCCCGGCTGCGACTTGCGGGAGCGCGGCAGCTCCTGACTGCAGTGGAGCTGGCCTCTGTGTCTTTGGCGCTCACCTTGCCCCTTGCAGGTGCCCTGGTCTTGGTGTTTGGGTCAAGGACCTCCCCCAGGCCACTACCCTGGCCCAGAGTTGTTTGCTCTGACATGCTGGGGTCAGTCTTTTGTTTATAGAATGCATTCTAAGTCCTGGGACGAATGGTGACAGAAGCCGCTGTTCCGGGAACTTGCCCTGCAGTAGCAGAGGCAATTGGAAAACATACTTGCAGGAAAACGAAGCGGGAAAGGACTCATCCTGAGGTCATGATTGTGCGTGTGGTGGGTGAGAGCTGCGTCCTCCCAGCAGATGCTCACTAAGGTGCCGCTGTGGCCCCTGCTCCCTGCCCTGACACCCAGAGACGCCTCCTCTGGTGAGCAGGCGCACCCTCAGAGAATTGCCTGCAGCTTGGCCGCCCCTGCGCTCTGCAGGCCAATGTTTCTCGTCGTCGTGGCCATCTCTATGGTGGGAAGGCCTCAGTGGGGATTTCTCAGGGCCTCGACAGCCTGCAGTGGCTGCTCCTGCCTTCTTCCGTAGTCTTCCTGTGAGGCTGGCCATCTGAAGTCAGGATTACTGGTGCTGTGTATGGAAGCTTTTTCAGGGATCATATGCTGCTGTTTTACCCCTTGCGGATATCCTGTGATTTTTGCTACTCTGTTGACTTTTAAAACAATGAAGTGAAAATTCACATAATAAGTTTAACTAATAGAAGACAATTCAGTGACATTGAGCACATTACAATCATAAAACCACCACTTCAGTCTGGTTCTAAAACATTTTCATCACCCCAAAAGAAAAACCCTGTATCCAAGAAATGAGTCGCTCCCCATGCTCCAAAGCCCTGCACCAGGCAACCCTAATCTGTTTTCTGTTTCTAGATTCCCCTCCCTGGACATTGCACGGTAGATATCCTCTTGTGTCTGGTTTTTTTTAACTGAGCATAATGTTTTGAAGGTTTATCTCTGTTGTAGCATGTATCAGTGCCTCATTCTTTTTCATGGCTGCATAATATTCCATGGTGCATATAGACGACATTCTGTTTTTCCATCCCTCTGTTGATGGACGTTTGGATTATTTTCACTTTTCACTATTGCAAGCAGTGTTGCTATGATCATTTGGTACAAGTTTTTGTTTGAGCACATGTTTTCAGTTCTTTTGGGTATATACTTAGGGACGAAGTTACTGCACCAAATGCTATCTGTGACTTTTTGACAAACCTCTGCTTATAAGGAAGACACTATAGAAAGTCACCTGGAAGTCGGATATTTCAGGAAACATCCTTAGATAGAGCTCCTGGGAATTATGTTATCTTGACTGAAATAATTACTTTGTTCACTGTGATTTGGAATGATGTTGCGATTAGGTTGAAATTATAATGTAGATCTAGCAGTTTAGAGACTTTTTGGGTCAAGACATGGGTTTAGGTTGTGCCCCTCAAGCTGGCATTGGACTTGGCCATGTTGGAATTGAGCATTAGATAAAAAGTTGGTGTCTAGGACAAACTTTAAAAAAAAAATACTATTTAGGGGCTGGAGTGGTGGCTCAGTGGTTACAGCACTTGCCTGGCATGCACACGTACATGGATGGGTTTGAACCCCAGCACCCAAGTAGACAACTAAGTATCAGAGCAATGAAAGCCATGTGAAGAACTCAATAAAAATTGATTCTGATTCTCTCTCTCTCTCTCTCTGTCCTTACCTCTCAAAAAAAAAAAAGAAGAAAAAGAAAGAAATAAAAAGGAAAAATACTATTTAGATATTGACAGAAACCACCCCAAGCAGCTCTAGGAACTTTCGTCTAAGCAGCGTGGTAGTGCTGGACTTCCCCTCTGGTTTCCACAGGGTCAAGCGAGCCTGCGGCCTCTGGTGCCGGGTGAGGCAGCCCTGGGCGGGACAGCTGTGCCGGAGCTGGGTGGGAGGCTCTCAGTGCTGCAGTGTTCCCACAGCCTTCCTTAGCATGGAAGCACTGGCTGCTGGGAGAGCTCCCCTGCCAAACATGGTTGCCGGGTCGTGGCTCAGTTTTATTTTGTTTTCCTGTAGTTAAAACAAGTAATCGTATGTAAACTTGTCAGTGTAACCAAGTGTCAGTGTGGTTCAGGGCAGAGGAGGAGAAACGGAGCTGCGGGGAAGAGGCGCTCTGGGGACGCCCTTGGCCCGACGCCTCCTAGCAGGGCTTGCTCCTCACCGCTGTGTCCATGGGGCAACTCGAGTGGCCTGGAGGGCAGCTGCTTCCCACGGAAACCATTAGGCAGCCTTGGGCCTGTAGCGCCCCAGCAGAGGTCACCTACTGTTGGTTAGGATGTCATTTAGACCTGAGGACAGGTGAGGTGTTCTGGGTGGGAGGCGGGGAGTGTGTGGTGGGCATTGGCAGGTGGCTGGTCTACAGCGTGTCTGTGACTTTGCGGTCAGGGTCATTTGCTGCTGCTTTTTTTTTTGGTACCAGGTATTGAACCCAGGGATGCTTAACCACTGAGCCACATCCTCAACCCCTTTTTTAATATTTCTGTTTTGAGATTTTGAGACAGGGTCTCACTAAGTTGCAGAGGGCCTTGCTGAATTGTTGAGGGTGATCTGGAACTTGCGATCCTCCTGCCTCAGCCTCTCGAATCCCTGGGATTACAGGCATGTGACACCACGCCTGGCCATTTTGCTGCCCTTTTAAAGCCACTTTTGAAGCATCCATCAACTGAGCACCATTTCTGAGTGCTGAAGACACTTAGGACAGGAGATGAGTAAACCCTCCGGCTCTCCCAGCACTGGCGACGGGTGTGAGGTGGTGCAGCTGCTGTGGAAGAGTCTGGCAGCAACTCAGGGGGTTTAAGCACCCTATGGGCCTGTGCTTCCCTCCCAGGAGTTTACCCAGGAGCTCTGAAGACACACCGTGGCTGCTCGCGGAAATCCCTGCGAGTCAGTCAGTGAGGAGTGTGTGGAAGGCTGTGCTGTCCACGTGATGGACAGGGCGATGTTCAGAACTTTGTGCTAAGCAGAGAGTCCAGAGAGGGCGAATCTCAGAGTCAGGGCAGATGGGGGTGGCCAGGTGCAGGGGTTGGAGAATTGGGTGCTGGGTGGCTGATTATCAGGGACAAGGTTCTCTTTGGGGTGATGTAAAAATTCTAAAATTGGTTTTGGTGATGGTTGCACAACTCTGAATACACAGAAAGAAGACTGAGTTACATACTTTAAATGAATGATTGCATAGTTTACAAATTGTATTTCACTGGAGTTATAAAAAACAAACCTACCACCCTAACATTAACCGTTGATTAGAATATCTTGTAGGGGGCTGGAGGCTCAACGGTTGGAGCACTTGCCTGGCATGTGCGAGGACTCCAGTTCAAGCCCCAGCACCACATACACGATGAATGTTCGGAAACAAAGGCCAGATGAAAAAATAAATAAAATCGAGCCTCTGTTTCTCTCTCTCTCTCTCCCTCTCCCTCTCTTCCTCTCTCTTTCTTTACAAAAAAAGGAATACCTTGTAGGACAAAGCTGTAGATGTAAAAAGTAAGATTGGAGATAGATTCTGTAGATGGTGGAATGGAGGGGGATGCAGTGAATGGTGCTTCTGTGGCCTTTTGGGAGGGATAGACATCCTTCAGGAATGACCAAGCTTTGAGGATCAGGGTCACAATTTTGGAGATTCCATCTTCCTTTCTGTCACAGTTTGGAGTTGTGCAATTAGGAGGACAAATTCATACCGGCCACGAGACTAGGTGCTAGTGTATTGTGTCACCTTGAGGAATAGGATGTACTTTTCCAGTGGCACAAATATTCATATCTGCTGCCCAGGGCAGGGAGGCCATGATGCCAGGGTGTCCAGGAGGCCTAGTTAATGTCCACATGATCTTTGCAGGAGTAGGAGCTGAGCAGAGGGTCCTACTTGGTTCAGCCATGGGAACATCACAGCAAGCACGTCTCATGGGGGACTGAGGACCGACGCCCACCAGGTTGAGTGGCCTCTGGAGCAATGCAGAGAAGCCCTGCCTAGCTCTCACCTGTTGCTCTTCTTAAAGAAGAGAAGTCACAGCACAAAGAAATCCACATACAAAACAAAACCTCACCATAAAAGACAAGACTCCCTTTGCACAGAACATGAATATACATAGAAATCCTTTCCGGTACGGCCAGTTGGTTCCACACCCACAGTGAGCAGGTGAGCATAGGGCCCAGATGGAGGCAGAGTAGATAGGACTGACCCGGCCAGTTCTGACGCCTGGACTGGGAGGTACGGAGAGGAGGCCCTGCAGAGATGGCCGCATGGGTGACAGGGAACTTTATCGTATCACTGACATAATTTCGTGTCACGAGACCAAGAGGAGGTCTTGACATGGAATCTGGAAATGCTGGGGAGGTGGTTGACAGTGTCATCCTTCAGAGGCGCAGAGAAATGATGAGGACGAGTCTTCAAGTTGGTCACCAGCCCCAGAGGGAAAGCGTTGGCTGTGTGGTCAGGTGGTTGGGCAGAGAAGCAGGGCAGGGATTGGGTTACCAGCTGGAGAGAGGCAGTTTCACAAGAGGGATGGGTGGATAGACTGGGGCTTGTGCCCTGGTGCCTTCAGCGGGCTGCTGAGGAGGCTGCACCTCGCCCTTCTGGCTCTGCATCCCACCAGATCTGCACTCTTGGTTTCTCCCGCCACTCCCCCTTTGCATTTCTGAACTTGGCACGTCACCGGACCCAACAGATTGATTATGTTAAAGAAATTACTGCTTATTTGCTTTTGTTGTGTGGAGATATTTAGAAACATCAGTGAGTAAAGTCTGCCTCTTGCACGTTGTTGTTCTGCTGAAACCGCCTCTCTCGGCTGTTGGGCTGTTGTGCCTTCACAGACCCCTCTGGGTCTGGGTCATCTTCAGACCTCCTCTGAGACGAGCCTGCTCTTTCATTAAAATCCTGGGCACTGTGCTTGACTCAGGGCTGGAGTGGGCTCTGGGACCTCAGGGGCTCTGCAGTCCCTTGTCCTGTAGCACTGGGGAAGACACCAGGGAGGGGACTTCTCTTTCCCCTCCTCTTTTGTGTTGCCCCCCCCCCCCACCGCTGCTCACAGCACCCCCTTCCTGCTGGCCACCTTTTCAGTTCTTGCCCATTCCCTGAGTCCTGTCCTCCCCACTCAGCCCTGGATTCCTGGCAGGTGCTATGTGGTGAGCAGGTGGGCGTGGCAGACATCTGCGCTTGATGTGGTGAGAGGCAGAGTCCCCTGGAAGGAAGGGTGTGGAGATGAACCCCTGCGTAAGCATGGAAGCCCCCTTGGTGTGTTGAAAGCCTCCTCCCACCTGGAGCCTGAGGAGCGCAGCCTTCTGCAGAATGAGCGCGGCCCCTCCCGGCCCTTCCAGGTGGGGGCAAGTGCTGACCAGCTTTCCGGTTAACGGGCAGTGGAGGGTTTCTAGGGGCTCTGTAAGGATGAGTTCTGACATGCGTCCCTCACTCTCCATGGCTTGGCCCTCACAAGGCCACAACGCCTGCATATGCTGCCTGGCACCCCTGCCTGTCTGCATAAGGCGCAGGCCTGTAAATACTCCCCAGTTAAAAATAACGCTTTCCCTACCACAGCCGAGGCTCTGTTCTTGTCCATCTAATTTTAGTCCCTTGTTTTTATGAACTTAGAAATGTTTTCCTTAAGCAGAAAACAGAAGAGAGCACACAGATGCAGGAGATGCTGGCTGCGTTTCCCAGGAGTGCAGGCCTTTCTTTCTGCATGGGATTTCTTTCTTGAGCCTATTGCTGAAAATCAAACCCGTGACTCAGGAAGGGAGTTTAGATAACACAAGCTTGGCTCGCGGCCCGGTGGAGCATTTTTGTTTCTTTTCTTTCTTTCTTTCTTTCTTTCTTTCTTTCTTTCTTTCTTTCTTTCTTTCTTTCTTTTCCTTTTTAAAGAGAGAGGGACAGCGAGAGAGAGAGAATCAATTTTGTTTAGTTTTTTCATGTGGCTTTCGTTGCTCCTACGCTTCATTGTGTACGTGGTGCTGGGGTTCAAACCCATATCCCCGCACATGCTGGGCAAGCACCTTAACCTCTGAGCCACCACTCCAGCCCCCTGTGGGGTGTTTTCTGAGGGTAAAATTTAAACAAGTGCTGGCAGAGTGCATGCCAGAGGCTGGTGGGGCGCTGATGGATCTGATCTGCCTCTGTCCAAGCAGCTTCCTGCTTGGAACGGTGGGAGTAAAAGGTCTGTGAACCCTCTTGCTGTCAGTGACCGCTGTCTGCAAGACATCTGCATTCTTCATATTTGTGAATGCAAACAGTATTTTTTCTGGATTAAAATTGATGTCAACCTATTTCTTTTAATTTTGTTGTTATTTTATGTAGATCTTTCTGTGCATTGACATAATCCATGTTTCTTATTTTGAAGGATATACTACTCCTTTGAATTAGCACATCATAGTTTAACCATTTTCTTGTGAGCCTTTAGATTGGTTCAAGGTTTTAAAATTTTCCTAGTAAATATTGCAGCTTTAGGGAATGTGTGACTTACGAAGCTTTATGTTTAAACAGATGGCAAGGGGTGAGCACCTTTTCTTTCTTTTTTTACTTATTTTTTATTGTAAGAATAAAGCAGCTTTATGATATAACATTTAGAAAAGAGATCAACAAAAAGACTTTTAAAAAATGTTTATCACCCTGGGGCTGGAGTGGTGGCTTAGTGGTTATAGCATTGCTTGGTATGTGTGAGGACGCGGGTTCAAACCCTAGCACCATGTACGCAACTAAGTGTCAGAGCAATGAAAGCCACATGAAAAAGTAAATAAAATTGATTCTCTCTCTCTCTCTCTCTCTCTGTCCCTTTCTCTCTTTAAAAAACAATGTTTAGGGTTGGGAATTTAGCTCAGTGGCAGAGCGCTTGCACGAGTTCGATCCTCAGCCCTGAAAAACAAAACAAAACAACAACAAAAAAAACAATGTTTACCACCCAGAGACAGCCATTATGAATTTCTCAATGCACATGTACATCAATGGTCATCTGGTCACTGTGGTGTTTTATATATATATATATATATATATTTTTTTTTTTTTAGGGCTGAGGACCGAACTCGGGGCCTTGCGCATGGTAGGCCAGCGCTCTGCCACTGAGCTAAATCCCCAGTCCCCGTGGTTTATTAAAGACACTGTCTTATAACCTATTTGTTTACCTGAGCTCTTGTTTGCTTACTCGATGTATATGCTTCTGTATCAGCCTTTCAGATGACTGTACTATTTTATTACAGGGATAAACTGTAATTTAGTCAGGAAAATGCCTTTTAGAAGTTCAGATCATTTCCAGTATTGCATTTCTATCCATCATGATACTCCTGAATCAGGACATGCCTCGCAGTGTAACGGTGTGTCAGTTGAATTGGCAGCACTTTGATTGCATGATGGAATGGAGCGCAACAGCTCATCTTACGGTCGTGGAGTGCAGTGTTGTAAAAGGTGATGTGATGGACACCTTTGCTGGTGGGCTCTACTTGCCCGCATTAATTACTGGTGAGTCTGAATCCCTTTTATCTTCCCAACTTTTTATAGTTGTGCACAATGGTGGGATTTGTTAGTACTCATGCCTGTGCACAGTGTAACAGTATAACTTGGCCATATCATCCCCAGGTCTCCTCTTTCCCTCCCTCCTCCCTGCGCTGTCACTTCCTCTGTCTGCTACTCCCCCAGCCCTCCTTTTCCTTTCTCCTCTCTGGCCTCCGCTTTCTGAGTCTGTCTCATTGTGCTTAACATGGTGGTCTCCACTTCTACTTCCTGCAGATGACATCATTTCATTCTTGTTTGTGGCTGAATAAAACTCCGTTGTGCAGATACCCACGTTTTCTTTACCCACTCATCCGCCGATGGACACCTAGGCTGGTTCTGTAGTCTGGCTATGGTGAACTGTGCTGCTGTGTGTCACTGAGATGACTAATTCTCCAGGACAGACACGTAGGAGTGGTGTAGCTGGCCGTGTGGTGGTCCCATGCCTGGTCTTGTCATGCTGTTTCCCATCGTGGTTGTACTGATTTACAGTCCCACCAGCGGTGCAGAAGTGTTCTCCACGTCTTCTCCAGCGGTTACCCTGGATGGCTGCCTTCCTCACTGGGCGATGAGATCTCAGTGCTGTTTTGTGAATCCCTTTTTAAACACGTGTGCTTCCCTTTGAGCTTCTTTTCTTATTAGTTGCCTGTGAATTGGGGTGTTCAACTTTTCCTTATTGATTTGTAAAGCTGTTTATTTATATAAATGTAATCTTCATGTTCCACATGTTTGTAAGATTTCTCCTAGTCTGTAATTTGCCTTTGAACCATGGTATCTTTGGAGTATGGAAATTTAAAAGTTTTATGTTAGGTTTAACTATCATTGTTTTCTTTAATGACTTCTACCTTTGATAACCTGATTAGAAAAGCCTTCTCCACTCTAGTATTATGTAAAATATTAATTTATTTTTTCTAATGCTTCTATGCTTTTTCTTTATTTTGATATTTTTATCTTAAATCCGTCTAACATCTGCATTAGTGTCCATGTTGCTAGGCCAGTGTTATGCACCATTTATTGATACATGCCCCTTATGGATATGCAGAATTCTGATTTACATGATTCTCTTTTTTTCCTATTTGCAGTCATTTATTCCTCCAGATTAAAGCCAGGCTTCCTGTTTCCCACGAGCTTCCATGGGCATTTCGATGCCAGTTGTCAGGCTACATAGATTAGCTGGGCATCTTGAAGACTTGAGGTCTTCTCACCCACCTCTCCATTTGCTCAGGTCTCTCATATGTTGTTCAGGAAACGCTTGTAGTTTTTATCCACATTTTCTTAAATTTAGGTTTTGTGTTTTTCATTGATGAATAGGATCTCTTTTCTATTTTATTTCCTATTGTTGGCATTTAGGAAATTTACCAGTTTCCATTGTTTGCATACAATAAAGTTCACAGTAAGTGCCCAGCTCTGTGTGCAAGTGCGACTGCCCTGCCAGTCCCTCCCCTCCCCTCAGCTCTTGGTGACTGGGGATCTGCTTTCTGTTGGTGTCGTTGGCTTTTGCAAAGTGTAGTTTCTGGAAATGGAGTCATGTAGTAGATTGTCCTGGGAGGCTGCTTTCTTCACTGGGAGTGATGCTGTGGAAGTTCATCTACATCGTTGCGTGTACCAATAGGTCATTCATTTTTATTGCTGAATACTATTCCTTTGTTCAGATATACCACAATTTAAAAAGTCCAGTTGTCATTTGATGGACATTGGTTGCTTCCAGTTCTTAGCTATTAGGAAAAAAGCTGATGTGAACAGCCGCAGGTCTTTTGTTGATGTGTGTTTTCATTCCTCTCAGATAAACACAGAGGAGTGGCGTGGGTGTGTTATATGGTGAGTATATTTTACTTTATGGGAAGTCATAGGCCAAAAATGGTATTTTTCTTTGTTATTGGCCACTTAGTTAAATGCTTTTTGGGTCTGATTTTTAAGAATCAGGTAGTCTAGCTTTTCTTGGTAGAAAAGTCATGAAAATGTAAAATCCCTTACTATCTCAGTCTTTATATCTCATTTCTTTTTTTTTTAAAGAGAGAATCAATTTTTTATTTATTTTTCATATGGCTCTGGTTTCTCCTACAACCAATTGTGTACATGGTGCTGGAGTTTGAATTTGGGTCCTTGCACATGCCAGACAAGTGCTCTAACTGCTGAGCCACTACTCCAGCCCCTCATTTCTTTTTACTGAGCTGAAATGTAAAGGCCCAAATACGCCTTTTCTCTGAAGAGTCATCTGATTTTACATGAGTGTGTATTTTCCCCTCGTAAGGTAGCTGGCCATTGGCTTCCGGAGAAGGGGGCTTTATTTCTCCATAGCTAAAAACACCGCACAGAAATGTTCCTGGGCCTCTCTGTACTCAGGTTCTCCCTGTACTCAGATGGCCCAAGTTCTGGGAGGAAATGAGACTGTGCTTTCCCATTCAGCCTCTTGATCTCGGGCCATCCCCCAGTGAGTTTTTATTTTTTTGTTTTGTTTTGTTTTTTTTAAGGAGAGAGGGACAGAGAGAGGGACAGTGAGATAGACAGAGAAAGAGAGAAACAACTTTATTTAGTTTTTCACATGGCCTTAGTTGCTCCAACACTTAGTTGTGTACATGGTGCTGGGGTTTGAACCCGGGTCCTCATGCTTGCCAGGCAAGAGCCAAAACCGCTGAGCCACCGCTCCAGCCCC
>PVKS010009086.1:19881-65483 GCA_004027875.1 Aplodontia rufa | reverse complement strand
TCAAGTCAAAAATCAGTGAATGGGGATGCCATAAAGCTAAAAAGCTTTTGTACTGCCAAGGAAACAATCAAAAGAGTCAAGAGGTTTCCTACAGAAATGGAAAGTATCATGGACTATGATTCCTCAGACAAGGGTCTCATATCCAGAATCTATAAAATCCTCAAAAATATCAGCCACAAAAACACCAACAGCCCAACTGATAAATGGGCCAAAGAGCTAAATAGATACTTCTCACCAGAGGACATTGATCAAGCCAATGAATACATGAGAAAGTGCTCTAAATCATTAGTAATCAGAGAAATGCAAATGAAAACCACATTAAGATATCACCTTACACCAGTCAGAATGGCAAAGATGAAAAAAATAAACAACAATAGATGCTGGAGGGGATGTGGAGAGATAGGCACACTAACACACTGTTGGTGGAGCTGCAGGCTGGTACAGCCCCTCTGGAAAGCAGTATGGAGAATCCTTAAAAAATGAGGGATGACTCCACCATATGACCCTGCTATTCCACTCCTGGGAATCTTTCCAGCGGACTTAGAATCAGCACATTACAGTGACACAGCAATATCGATGTTCACAGCAGCACAATTTACTATTGCTAGGCTATGGAAACAACCCCGGTGTCCCTCACTGGAAGAATGGATCCAAAAACTGTGGTACATTTATACCATGGAATATTACATAGCAATTAGAAACAATGATATTGCAGCCTTCGAGGGTAAATGGATGGTTATGGAAGAGATCATGATGAGTAAAATCAGCTTAACCCAGAGATGTAAGGGTCGATTGTCTCCACTCATCTGTGGAGGTGGGGTCTAGACCCTGGACAATGAGAAAGTTGGTCTAGTAACATGAGTTAAATCCAGATAAGATGTAATGCTTTACAATCTAATACTTTTTTTAGAGTTATAATGGGAAGGGGAAGGGAGGGATAAGGGAGGGTAATTGTGGGGGGGGGCACTTCTGGGGATAATTGCAATATCCAGAATATATACACATTTTATACGCATTTTATATTATTTTGTTAAAATCTTGTAAGGTTGCTCAAAAATAAAAAAAATTAATAAAAAAATTAATAAAAAAAAGTTTTGAAAGATTCCACCTCTATCACTTCTAAAATTTTAAAAGTATGTTTTTAAAATATTTTAAATATCTAAAATTAAAATAAAAATTTCTTTAAAAAAAGAAAACCATATATTCTAGAAACATGCAGAAAGAAGGAAAAAAACCTGTCTAATTCTTTAACATAGAAAAAAACTTTTGAATTTGATATACAATATTTATTTACCTTGACATCTTTTATTCATGTTAAAGCAAGCAGAATATTATAAACAAAATACATTCATCTTAAGCATACTCCTTTTAAGGCAATGTGTCAAAGGTTGAAGCACTTAAGAAAATTCTGAACAATCTAATCAGAGAAAACTAACAGTATGGTGAAATTTTATTTCCAGAATTCTAGCACACTACTCACTTTCCATTCTTCCTTTCCATACTCTGTACTCCACTTTCTTCTAAGAAAATTATCTATCTATTCTTATCTGAAACTGGCTTTCCAAAATCCCCAATAAAACTATTACTGATCTTTGAAAGGCTTCTTCTGGGGGGAGAGCTAGGGGTGGGAGATACCAGACAGTGAACCCAGGGACACTTTATCACTGAGCTACATTCCCAATCCCTTTTATTTTTTATTTTGAGATAGGGTCTCACTAAGTTGCTTGGAGCCTCACTAAATTGCGAGGCTGGCCTTTAACTTATGATCCTCTTGCCTCAGTCTCCTGAGTTACTGTGCTCAACAGGAAGGTTTCTTTTTTTTTTTTTTTTTTTTTTTTTTTTTTTTTAATTTTTAATATTTTATAAATATTATCATCAACCATACAACTACAACATATAACAGAATATAAAATCTGTAGTGATTTTTTCATTAAACAACTATGAGCACATCCTCCCTCAAAAAAAAAACAAAAAAAAAACAAAGGAATAAAGAAAGAAACAAACTATAAAAATGATGACAGATAGTAGGTTTTGCCTTTTATGGGGCAAGGTCATTTCCTCATAAGCTTGAAAGAAAACCAGAGAACTATGCGTGAGGGAAAAGTGTGCTCCCCTCCTTAGAACCTGAAGTCAAAGGTAGCACTTTCCATGGTTATTCCATTTTGTTTCCCAATTAATGGATTTGGCTTCTGAGAAAAGGGAGTAAAGATCACAAAATGATAGGAAGTTTAACAAACTTATTAAAGCCAAAAATAGGTATTCTTAAATGAAAAGAAATCCTTCAAAATCAATCTAAAAAAAATTGGAAAGCAAAATTCTTAGCAACATACAAATATCAATGAATGACAAAGAACAAGGCTTTACAATTTTCCTGTTAACATTTAAATCGTGTTTACATCACAAAGGCTAATAAAAAAATCCCTGGGCAACATTTCCATGAATTTTCAGGACTTCCTTTAATCTTATTTAAAAATAATTAGCCAGTCGTAGTGGTGCCTACCTGTAATCCCAATTACTCAGGAGGCTGAGGCAGGAGGATTACAAGTTCAAAGGCCAGTCTGGGCACCTTAGCAAGATCCTTTCTTAAAATATTAAAAAAGAGGGGCTGGATTCAGCTTAGTGGTAAAGCACCACTGGGTATAATCCTCAGCATCTACCAATCAATCAATCAATCAATCAACAGAAATAAGTAATAGTGTAATCAAAATGTTAATACAAGGAAACCAAGTACTTATTGTTTTCAAACAGATCCTCTCTACCAAGAGGATAGGGAATAATGAAGGCAGAGATAAAAGCCTAGCTAGGTAATGCACCCCTACTTCCTTAAAGGGTAATGCTTCTTATCCTTTCCTATATGGAGATTACTGCCAACTTACTAATGGGCATATTATCTTTCAGAAGTTGATCTCTAAATCAGTCTGAACATGGTCAGAAATATATTTTCAGAAAGATCCAATCTATAATAATATACTGATCTATAGTTTCCAGGTTGGTATATACATGATTTAATACATAATATCTGCATAACTTAAAATCTGCATAATGAACATACCATAACTAATGGTAGTATATTATATAGTACTTCATAGTGCTTATGATGTGCAAGATACTATTTTCAGTACTTCATATATATTACTTGCTTAATTCTCTCACAACACTCATATACAAGGATTATCCCCTTGTATAACAGGAAACAAATCTCAATAAAATTGGGTGACTTGTCCAAGATCACATAACAGATAGGCATTCCTGCCTGATGATCACATCAAGTTTTCTAAAAGATATTTTCTCCCAGATCCCAATTTCAAATCACAAATCACTTTATCCCTGGCAGGAAGATTGGCAACTTCCTTTTCCCCCCTGCTTTCTAAACAAGAAATGAGAATTCCTCAAGACCCTCAGTTTATAACTAGCACAGTGTCTTCTAACCCCTAAATGGTATCATCGTGATCTGGGTGATCTCCCTTTCATACACCCTGTCCCCATTTTCTTTTGATGGTACTAGTGATTAATTTGCCTGCTTCACCTACTTTCCACTGTTATTAATCTTTACTTCCAATCAAAACTAACGTTCTTTCTTAAACCACTACAAAACAGAACAAATTCTCTCAGTTTTTTAAAAGATATCCTCCGATTTCTAAAACAAAACTATATCTTGTATTTCAAGCATTTGGGAGGGCAAGGAATAAAAATTATATCTTCCACAAAAATTATTTTGGAAGTTCATAGTAACATAGGCAAATCCTTTTGTCATAATATTAAAACTGGGGAATAAGGCAGGACAGCAAAATGTGTGGGGTGTGTGTGTGTGTGTGTGTGTGCATACATATATATGTATGTATATTCATATATATATTGCATTTTTCCTCTACTTCCTAAAGAAGAAAATTCCTCAAGGCCCTCAGCTTAGAACTAGCACAGTTCTAAGCTAAGTCTACAGGGCTAGAAAGGGAAAGGCATTTTTAGAAAAGAAAATCAATAAAATATTAACATTGGTGTCCACTGAGTGGTAGGATTATTAATGGTTACGTAAAATTTCTTCCATTTTTCTATGCTATTAAAACAATTGAGGGGTATAGTGTAGTATAACACTTGTCTAGCATGTGCAAGGCCTTGGGTTGGATCCCTAGCACCACAGAAAGAAAGCAGAGGGTGGGGAGGAGAAAGAGAAACTATAATGTTTAAAATGAGAAAACATAAATATTATTTTGAAAAAAACTCCTTTCACTGGTCTACTGTCTTACTTCTACCCACATTTTTAAGCAAAAACAAAGACATAAACTGGGAAAATGCTGTGTTTGGATTATTAAGAAAGGAAAATAAGATTTTCTGCATAATTTAACAATTATGCAGAATTAGTGAACCTCCACAAAAATTAATAATACAATGGGACAGAGGCTGAATGGAAGATGTAAAGTAAGAAAGGGATGTATTTACTTCTGTATCCTACTCCTCCTTCTTCGTCATTGTCAATCCAATCAATACTCTTCATCCCTTTTACATCTGGTTTAGTGAATTTCTTTTTTTTCCTTTTTTCTTTTTAATGGGTACATTATAATTATACATAAAAGTGGGATTTGTTGTTATACATGGGTTAGTGAACTTCTTAAGGATAAAATCTATGTATTAATCATCTTTGTATGCCTAGTCATTAAAAGGCTGAATGTGAATACAAGCTCTCTATTCATAAAAGATTTATTAAGCAATGAAAAGTACAAATGAGATAATATCTGACTATCTGGTAGGGGAAACAATCACAAACATAATTTCAAATACTATATAACATATGATAACAGGCACAAAAGCGTAAAAAAGAAATAAATTCTGTCATTTGCAGCAACATGGATGGAACTGGAGGAAAGTATCTTAAATGAAATAATTTAGGTTCCAAAAGACAAATATGCATATCCTAGTACAGTAAGATAACTATGGATGACAACAACTAAGTATTTCAAAATGGCTAGTAGAGAGACTTTTAAATATTTCCAACAACAAAGAAATGATAAATGTCTGAGGTGACAGATATGCTAATTACCCTCATCTGATCATTATATATTGCCCGGAGTAAAGCCAAAGCTGTTTAGTCCACAGACCACAGTTTAGGTATGAGAGATTAGGGCATCTAAGAACAACGCATATTCCTGGAACCTGTAGCTGGAAAGAGAGATTATCAGGATGGAAGTAACAGTCTAATAAAAACATGACAAATTATTTGACTACTAGAAGTATCTTTGCTCAAAAGAAACCATTCTGCCTTAATAACTAATAACTTATTTCTCAGAAATTTTTTAAAAATGATACTAATACCATGAAACTATATAACTAATCAAAGAATAAGGAAGTCTGAAGTAAGAAGATGAACAAGTTAGCATATCCAATTTTATGTTATACTAAGTCTGAAGTTATATATAAATCAAACTGAAGATTTTTACTTACAAAGTCATCTTCACCTTCAGCTAACCCATAATTAGGCAACATAGCTCCTTCCATTGTGGTGCTCTTGAATACGCCTTTAATTTTGCTGCCTATTCTGCTGATTCCAAATGATTCCCCTCTTTTCTGTGTGCTTCTAAATATTAAACAAAAACGTATCAGGTACAGAGCAAATTATCACAAAATGTAGCTTATTATAAACAACACTGAAGAAAAAGAAAATTAGTTTTGAAAATGGTAAACTGAAGGTATAGCTGACATAACTTTTAGAGTTTTCAGTCAGAGATTAAGCCTCAACATTTCAGAACCTAAAAGAGAATTTAAAGCTTAAATTTGTAGTATGAATAAATGTGGCAAAGTCTACTAATAAACATTTGAAATTTAGCTATTACAAACTTTAAAACATTACATTAACTGAACTAAACTTTTTAAAAGATGAGAGCCCCCTAGTGGTATACAGTTCTTAATGTCATTTTATGTGTCTCCGGTTCCTGCTCTTCCCCCACCCCTTCTTGCTTTCTTTCCTTCATTTTCACTGGGGGTTGAATCCAGAGGCAGGCTACACTGAGTTACATCCCCAGCCCTTCTAAATTTTTATTTTAAGACAGGGTCTCTGTAAGTTGCTGAGGCTGGCCTCAAACTTGGGATTCTCCTGCCTCAGTCCCCCAATTTACTGGGATTATAGGCCTGTGGCAACATGCCCAGCAAAGACCAATTGCAAAACATAACTTCCATTTAGAATAAATACACTGCTAAAGTAACAATGTAACAAAAAGGATATAAAACTATAATCTTGGTACTTCATTTTCAGATGAAACTTCAAAAAAAATCCTCTGACTGACAAATGTCTAGGCAAAGTTCAACCTTATGATCACATAAGTATTCAAAAGAGGAATGAGATATTTAAAAAATGCATCTTATTTTACTTCAAAGTAAATATAAAAAAAAAAAAAAAAGGAAAATACCAAAAAGAAGGCTTAACAATGAGGATATAAGCAAACGTGCCCAAGGAAGCAGGCTACTCTGTAGTGAATATTAAATATCGATTTCACAATTTTCAAAAGTGAATTCAAAAAACAGGAAACAGGAATAGCTGGAAAGAAAAAAATTTTAAAGCAGCAAAAATTTCCTCCATTAGAGCCAAATGTTTCAGTAAATGAAACCATAACTTTTATCCAATTTAAAGCTCATTCTCAGTATGTAATATCACTACCCTTACAGCAGATACTGAAATAAAAATTACTATTTTAAAATCTAAGTCTGTTTGAAATAACTTATTAGACAGCTATCATTCCCACAGCAAAATTTATCTACTGAAATAATGCAACAATTACAGAAATGAAAGCAAAGTGATCAAGTTTCAAACACAGGTATACAGTGACATGTATATTTCCTACACTTTTGAGGAGCAAATCAAACTTACATTAAAACTAGAAAATACAAATAAGTAGTAAGTAGCACAAAGGGTGCTTAAACTATAAACATGCAGTTAATGTTTTTTAAAAATCCAAAGTTGTAGGTATAGTTATCCCTGATAGAATGTTTCTAAAGATAAATATAAAAATATTGACAAATTATGAAAATCTCTAGAACCTAAAAATATTGCTCTAGTCTTTAGAGGTTATGTAACAACTGTTTTTGAAATATGACACATTTTAAAATTATTGTAAATATGCCCAAAATCACAGAAATATCATTATACTTCTTCCTTTCAAAAAAGCTCTTTAAGGGAGGCCAATCAGGTAGAGGAAGGGGAACAGAAGGAAGGGAGGAAAGGAGAAGGGAAGTTAAATTGACCAAAGAATGTTACATACATGTTCCAAAATACCACAATAATGCTCATCATTCTGTATAATATGCACAATAAAAAATGAAATTTAAAAACTCTTTACAGACTTGAAAAGAAAAATACCAGGAAAAATGCTGAAAATATTTTAGCATTTTTAAATATCAAATATTGAAAATATCAAGGTATTTTATTTTATGACACTATACTATAGCAAAAAGATATATAAAATTGGAGTTTCATTTTTAAAAATTATACTAAACAACAGATATATAGGCAATAATAGCAGGGTGATTCAAATTTTTTTCCTTTCTTGTTATATTTAGATCATTTGAAATATACTGTTTGGACTTAAAACAGATAATTTATACTGGAAAGAATCACATGCTCAAAACTTACCGAAAATCATCCAAACTTAGGCTACCTCTGCAATATCAGATAAGTGAAATTATATAAAGAGAAGAAAGAGAGAAAGCCCAGATATTAAACAAGTTTCACTTTATAATACAAAATTAAAAAGCTTAAAAGTTACACAAGTGGATAGAATTCATCTTTGTAAAAGGCAGAAATCTTTACAAATAACATGATACAGGTAAGAGAAACAAAGCACATAGCTGTTTTTTGGAGGTATGGAGTACAGATCACTAACGAAGAGCTTGTAAAAATTCAATTTCAGTACATAATTCTGTAATTTTTATCCTTAGGTATACCATTTGCTTGATATAGTGTAAAGAATGTGGGGACTAAGTCACTAAAACTTGGCACAAGAAGCAAATTTACCTTTTCCAAAATGGATTTTGTGACCATGTAAGATAAAATTCTATATGCTGCTTCACATATTTTTAGCTTGGATATGTAAAATAGAATGTTTAGGGGCTGGGGATATAGCTACTGAGCATTTGCCTAGCATGTATGAAGTCCTAGCATGTATGATAACCAGCACTGAAAAAACATGTTAATGTTAAGCTAAGAAGGAAAATTAACAAAAAAATTCCTAAATATTAAAAAGTTATGCTATGAGTGCACAATAGGGCAAGATTAGCAACATGTAATAAAATTGTTTTTAAGATACAACTATATAGAATGTAGATGTGAAACACTGAAAATTTTATATATTTTAAGTCATTTACTAGCAAATTAGCAAAACTAAATTTCCAATAAAAGAATATTAAGAAATTTTTTACTTACTCTGTCTAGGGAAATGAAACATTATGTATCAGAGAAGCAGACTCCTGACAAGACTAAAGTCAGATCAATATAATGAAAACCCATATATCCTTTATATCTTTTTAAATTTTAAGGTAGCAAAATGAGTGGCCAACTATGTCACAGATAAACAGGTGGCCTCAAAGTGGCAAAGAAAAGCTTTCCATCTCTGAAGTAATGACCTTAACTTGGATTTAGCTACCAAACCAACTTCTAAGATTACAAACTAATTCCCCTGAAATGAGGGAAGCTCAATATCCTTATATGAGACTCTAAACATTCTAAAGTCTGCAAAAAAAAATAAATAAATAAACTCCTCCTGCTTCTCAAGTATGCTATGAAATTCTATGAAAGGTCTTGAAAAAGTATTCAGTTAAAACAAGAGATATGTGAGCTGGGTGCAGTGGTACACGATTATAATCCCCGTGGCTCAGGAGACTGAGGCAGGAGGATCACAAGTTTAAAGCCAGCCTCAGCAACCTAGCAAGACCCTGTTTTGAAATAAAAATAAAAAGGTCTGGGAATGTGGCTCAGTGGTTAAACACCATGGGTTCAATCCCCCAGTACAAAAAAACTGGGGGTAGGGAGCAGCGGCTAGAGAGGTGGCTCAGCAGTAAAATGCTTGACTAGCATGTACAAGGACTTGGGTTCAAACCCCAGCACCACATACACAACTAAGTATTGGAGAAAAAAAGACCAGATGAAGAACTAAATTAAACTTTTTCTCTCTCACTCTTTTTAAAAAAGAAGTATGTGGATTGGACAAAGAATACTCTTTTAAGTAGCATGGGTATAACTTTTGTTAAAAATGTGTAAAGTTTCATGGTTATAATATACATATAAATTATTAGTAAAAAGTAAAGGAGTGGGGCTGGAGCCACCATGGCTCAGCAGTCACAGTGCTTGCTTGGCATGCGTGAGTATGACAGTTCATACCCCAGCAATATGTATACAACAAAGCTTCAGAGCAATGAAAGCCACATGAAAAACTAAGTAAAACTGATTATCTCTTTCTCTCTCTCTCTATTCCTCTCTTTAAAAAAAA
Organism: Aplodontia rufa; assembly: GCA_004027875.1. NCBI lineage: Eukaryota > Metazoa > Chordata > Mammalia > Rodentia > Aplodontiidae > Aplodontia > Aplodontia rufa. The sequence goes on along the minus strand of PVKS010009086.1, from coordinate 56,013 downwards.
AAAGGAGTAATTTTTTTACAAAGAATCATAAAGATAATTGCATCTTTCAAAAAAGTTATGACATGCATACTATCTGTACTGAAGCATTATATTAAGAATTAACACTTAGAATTTCAAAATATTCAAATTTACACCTAAAAATACTCAGTTTCAGATTCCACCTCACTCCTGTCAGAGTGGCAAAAATGAAGAATACAGACAATGACAGATGCTGGAAGGGCTGTGGGAAAAGAGGAACACTGTCACATTGCTGGTGGGAATGCAAACTGGTACAGCCACTCTGGAAAGCAGTAGAGACTCCTCAAAAAATTAGGGCTGGAACCACCTTATGACCCAGCTATTCCACTCCTGGGTATTTTCCCAAAAGAGTTAGAATTGACATATTATAGACATACAGCTTCATCAATGTTTCCAGCCACTCAATTTACTATAGCTAGATTATGGAACCAACCCAGATGACCCTCATTTGACAAGTGGATTAAAAAACTTTGGTACATATATACAATGAAATACTACCCCGCTATTACAGAAAACAATATTATGGCATTTGCAGCCAAATAGATGGAGATGGAAAAAATTATGCTAAGTGAAATATCCCAACTATGAGACTTAAGGGCCGAATGTTTTCTCTCATTTGTGGAAGCTAGAGTACAAACTGATTGCAGTATGATAGATGGCTAAGCTAATAATAATCTCAACATGTATGAATTTTTACACAAACGGGGGGAAACTGGCCTGAGATGCTGGGAGATGTGGGGAGCAGAGCAGGGAAGGGGGGAGAACATAGGAAGGATATCAAGGAGACTGGAGGGAGGAAGTATGGGGGAATCAACCCAGAGGGAAACCTCTGACTTTCATGAGAAGTCCATTTAACTGAGGGTTTAATAGGGGGAAACATGGAACCATGGGGAACCCAAAAAGGAAAACCATGGAAAGGCATCAGCCTTGGCTTGCTCTGTGAATATGCATTTTTTCTTGATTGTTTCATAATGATTCCCTCCTAATTGTAAGTCCATATTTAGCAAATTAATAAAAAATAAATACTCAGTTACACTGAAAACTGCAATGTATCCTCACCATGGTTTTCATACTTTCCTTTTGTTAACTATCAAAAAATGTTCCTACCACATCTCCAATTAATGTATATATTTATTGGATATTGAGAATAACGTGAATATTCTTTTCTGTAGACAGAAATTTGATGTCTGTCAGGTTTGAACATGTAACAATATAAACAGAAATAAGGGCATTAATTATTGATTTTATAAGTGGGTAATCTCCCTTTTATTATCTTTCTTTGGATTAACTGCACACTGACATTTCCATAGCACCTGAAAGAAAAGAGAGAAAACTCCTCTCCAATGTGAACCCATTAAGTTCTGTGATAGAAAGTTTTCCCTGAAAACAAAACTGTCTAAAATTTGGAGTTATCTGTGGATTTCATTTGTGCATGTAGGTAGTCCTACTCTCCAACAAAGCAGTTCATTAAGCATTAACATGCATCAATTATGAGATTAAAAAGGCAACAATGTATAATTTTTCTTAAAAATTTCCAGGCATTTTTAGGTCATTATACATATAACAGTACTCTAGTTTATTGATGAAATACCTTGAGTACTCATGTAGTATTGGAACTACATATTAATTCAGAAAAATAGCTACTAAAGACAAACGTTATCACAGAATGTTCAGCATCACCAAGTTCAAAAACCAAATGTACATATGGCTAAATATACTTACCTATTGAATTTTGAATTCCGTGTTGGTGATTCTGCACCTCTTAAAAGTTGCCTGAAATACTTCAAAATAATAAATAATCACTATGATATCCTAAACTTATATATTTCATTGAAACATGCTACTTTACCCTTCTACTTTCCAGTTTAATGAAAAGGATATTTAAGGACTAGGAGTACAGCTCAGTGATTTAAGTTCTTGCCTAGCATATGCGAGGATCACAGTTCCATTCCCAGCACCTCACCCTCCAAAACAGAAAAAAGATATTTAACTCAAGTGAACACAATCACAATCAAAGAGGCTAAGGATTAAATTTTGCAAATGGAGACATTCAGGCTGCTTGACTTCCACAAGATTTAAATAATGTATATACAATTACTACAAGGACACTCAGGCATATGGCAAATCACATAGAACAATTCAGTCCCAATCCACCAAGTCACATAAACAAACACGGTTTTAGTATTGAATTGTGTTTACAAGGAACTTCTAATACCCATTAAGTTACATGATGGAAGAGGGTATTTACTATCTTAACCTTGTTTTATTTTTCTATTTGAATCACTCTATTAAATTCTGTGTAAAAATTCTCAAACAAGGTTAATATTTAGACTTACCTCATCACTGTGGCAGAACATAGGAGTAAACACATTTTCCAAGAGAGAAAGAACATGTTCATATGCTTCAAAAAGACATCTCATGGTTTGAAGTTTCACAACATCTATGTATGGGCCTTCAGCAACTATTTAAAAAATTCTATTGTAGAAATTATTTGTGAATACCATAAATACACTAAATATTAGTTTAAAATTCATTACAGTAAAAGAGCATACAAACAGTTCTAGAGTATATTTAACAGAAACTCCATTGTAAGAAGTCACAATAAAATGAGACATTAGAACAACTAGTTCTGACAAATATTAATTATGTGAAATATGAATAATTCTCTTTCTCAAAGCTCATTAGTAATGAGCATTTAAAAAAGAATGTTGTAAGACAGGAAGCAAAGTTAACAAAAGATCCCTAAATATTAAAGAAATAATAACTTAAGCTTCCCATGTACCTCACACAGCTGTTGAAATAAAAACTAGAATACATGAAAAAAACTCTTTGAAAACTGTAAGAGACAGAACTTATTCTCTTTGTGATCATTGACTTACTTCTTTGAATCTCTTCTACAATGAAAGGATCAAATCTAATTTTGTCAATGCTTTCATCCAAACAGTACGTTTTATAAATCTTCTGCAACTCTTCGTGCAGAGAGAGCATTTCATCATTTGATAACTCTGGTCGCAAAATTCTATCATTAAATTCCTCTAACAAATCAAAGATAGAAAGGAGGAAAAATAAATTATTTTAACAGAAAACTATTCATGACAATTTAACATTCCTATTCTAACTGTGGCCAATATTAAAAGCAGCAATCTATCATTTCATTCTATAATTTATAAACAATCTGTAAACAATCTCACCATTTTAAGCTTTTTTAAAAGATTAGCGATAAAATATTCATGTGAAAATCAAAATTTTCAATTTTAATATAAAATATGTAAATACATAAATAGTGACACAAATTACTAAAATTTAGAACATTAATCACTTTTCTAAAATTTCCTTTAAAGAACAGAGTTAAATTTCTTAAATAAAATGTCTTTTAATATTTTGAAATCTGATTCACTAACAATGAAAAATATTTTTTAAATTCCAATCAGTGTCTTTAAACAGTATTTCCCTACATCATGGGGGCTGTAGTCTGGTGGCTGAGCTGAGTCTGAACAAATAAATTTTTTTTTCCCAAAAAAAGTGACAGGCAGGAAGGGGATAATTTGAGGTACACAGAGGTTCATACACTGTTCCTACAGCACTGAATTATTTTTAAAAGAAGACTGCGAAATGATAGATGTATATTATAATCTCCAAGCAACCACTAAAAAAAGGAGAAGGAAGACAAAAACAGAACAGACACAAAAGTTAAGAGAAGAGACAAAGCAGAAAATTAGAAAGCATTCCAGTAACCCAAAGAAAGGAGGAAAGGAAGAATAAAGAATATGTAGGACAAATGCAAACTAAATACCAAGACAGAAATCTAACAAGAAACATACAATAATTATAAGTGTACATATTCTACACTTACCAATTATAAAGCAAAATTCAAACTAGAGTTTTAAAAGAGGAGATAGCTATGTGTTGTTTACAAGACATAAATTAAAATGAAAAAAAATATCAGAAATATGGTACATTAATAATGGACAAAACAAACTTCAAGACAAAATTATCAGAGATAAATAGGAACATTAAAAAAGAGAAAGAGACAGGGACAGTGAAAGAGAGAATCAATTTTATTTAGTTTTTCATGTGACCTTTGTTGCTTCAACACTTCTTTGCGTAAGTGGTAGTAGGGTTCGAACCTGCATCTTTGCACATGCCAGGTAAGTGCTGTGGCCACTGAGCCACCACTCCAGTCCAAGAGAAGCATTTTATAATGATAAAATGATAAACTCATCATAATAGTCTTTTCTTTACTGTACCAAGGATTGAACCCACGGACTCGACCACTGACCTACGTCCCCAGTCCGTTTTATTTTATATTTGAGACAGGGTCTCACTAAGTTGCTGAGGGTCTCACTAAGTTGCTGAGGCTGGCTTTGAACTTGCAGTCCTCCTGCCTCAGCCTCACAAACTGCTGGTATTACAGGTGTACATCACCACACCCAGCTATGTAATAGTTTTAAAAGCTTAGGCTTAAAAGTGTCTGCATCAAATAATAAGGTTCAAAATATTTTATTGAATTTAAAAAGTTGAGCTCATCAAAAGACACTATTCAGAAGCTAAGTCAATCTGGAAGAAAATACTCATAATACATACACTGACAAAAGATTTGCTTCCACAATATATAAAAGGAACTCCTATAATTTACTGACAAAAAGAAAAGAATTCAATAAACAAGAAGGAAAAGATTTTAACACTTTCACAGGAAGATAGTCAAATGACCAAGAAGCACATTACAGCACGCAACATAATCATTAGAGAAACACAAATTAAAATCACAACATACTACCATGCATCCACTAAAATGACTAAAATTAAAAAGTTAAACACCACCAAACTGGTAAACATGTGGAGCTACCAGAACTCCCATACACTGCCAGGGGAGTAAAAATAGCACAACCACTTTGGAAAACAATTAGGCAGTTTCTTATAAAATTAAACATATTTCTACCACATAACCCTATTATTCTACATTAAGCTGTTAAATATCTGTCCCAATAAACTTTCTACAACAATGTTCATAGCCTCTTTATTCAAAGTAGCCCAAAAATGGAAGCAATTCAGATATACATCTATAAGGAGAATTGGATGAAGAAGTTATACTATATTCATACAATGGAACACAGAAATAAAAAGAGTAAACTACTGATCTACACAATAAGAAGGATGGGTCTTTAAAAAAAATTATCCTGAATGGATGAAACCAGGCACAAAAGTACAGATTATATGACTTCACTTATATGAGGAAATGGTAAGGCAAAAGTAATTTGTGGTGAGAGAAAGACCACTGATTGCTTTGGAAGGAGTAGGGGCAGGGGTGTCTATTGGGAAGGACCCTAAGGGAATTTTTAGGATGATGGAAACGTTCTGTATCGTGATAAAGATAAAGGTTACATGGATGAACACATTTGTAAAATTAATCAAACTGTACCTTTTAGTTCTATGTTTCACTATGTAAATTATACCTCAATTTTTAAAAAGTTGTCTTTTAAAAAGGAGTTAAACGCATTTATCTTTTCTTAGTCCATAAAGATTCTCATGAATCCAATAATCCATGATGTTAGTCTATAATCAAAATTAAATGTTTATATTTGACTATTTAACCATAATTATTAACAAAAACTGTGGCAAAGTGCTATAGATTTGGATCATTAATGGGGTTTTTAACAAACTTTCATTATCCTAATTTTTAATGCTTTCTCCTAGACACTAGGATTTGACTGGAATCAGTGATGGATTATGTCCCAATGTGGAAAGGAGTAAACACTTCAGAGAACCTTACAACTGCTCTTATAACATCTAGTAAGTGAAATTTAGTACAATGATAGATGGTATCACACCACCACATCTAATCTACACATTCAAATACATTAAAAAGTGCAAAATACACAGAGTAAGCCTTACCAACAGTCAGGCAAAACTGCAACACATGCACTGCTCCTTCTTGTTTCAGAAAGTTCATAAAACGAAATAAAAGATCTTGTTGTTCTCTGATTTGCTTCAATTCTAATTTCAGCACCTTGATACAATATGGAGGAAGAGTAAATGAAAGCTGTATAAAGTGCTCTGAAATTGGTCCTATCACAGATAATGTTATTGATGAAAATACTCACTGACGGTTTTTTATTTCTAGGTTCTGCAAATTTCTGCAAGAATGGAACCAAAGGGGAAGCTGGTTCAGTTGCTTTTTCAGGCTTTGAAGAAAGAGAATTAACTCAGTAAAATTCAAACTTAGTCTGACATACAGAATCAAAATTTGGTGCAGTGTAAAGTGTTTTCTAATATGTTTAATACTCACTGGGCTGTCATCTATGAAGATTATAAGCAAATGATTCACAGTATCCTAATGGAAAACAATAAATACAGGTCAAAATAATTCCATTGCTGCATCCTGCCCAGAATTCTCAGGACTTTATATTATCCAATTTTCTAGAAAAACAAAGAAATAAATGGAGCAGTGGCTAATCATCTGCACTTAGGTAATAAACAGACTTTTTAAAACTCTGGGTTGGAGCAGCTCAGGGGTTATGGTGCCTGCCTGGCATGCATGCACAAGGATGCAGGTTCCAACCCAGCACTACATACACAAGGAAGTGTCGGAGCAATGAAAACCATGTGAAAAACTAAATAAAACTGATTATCTCTTTCTCACTCTCACTGTCCCTCTCTCTCTCTTTAAAAAAAAAAAAAAACCTCTATAATGCAAATTAACCTTTCTGAAAATGGACAAAGAAAATCTAATTTTGGCATCTGAAATATTCACAAATCATTTCCATTTCTTTAAAATCCTACTATGTCAAAGATGGAATAATCCAAATGTCTATCAATGGATGAATAGATAAGCAAAATGAATAGATAAGCACATTCTTACAGTGGACTATTACTAACTCTTGAAAATGAAAAAAAATTCTAACACATGCTACAATATGCAAGAAGCTTGAAGATACTAAGTCAAATAAGACAACCACAAAAAGACAAACTAAGATTTTACTTATATAGGTGCCTAGAATAATCAAATTCATAAAGACAGACAGAATGGTGGCTGCCAGGGGCTGGGAGAAGTAATAAGGAATTACTGTTTAATGGGTACAGAATTTCAGTTGTGTAAGATGAAAAGTTCTAGGAATGGGTGATAGCAATGATTGTACAACAAAATGTATATATTAATATACATATTAATATATATTAATGAATATATATATATATTTATTAAAGAGAGAGAGGAATGGCAAAAGAGAGAAAATCAAATTTATTTAGCTTTTCATCTGGTTTTCATTGCTCCAACACTTAGTTGCATATGTGGTGTTAGAATTTGAACCCGGGTCCTCACGCATGCCAGGCAAGCATCGCAACCACTGAGCCACCGCTCCAGTCACAAAATGAATATATTTAATACCACCAAGTTGTATATAAAAATAAGGATACAAAGTTTTATGTTAAGTGTATTTTATTTTTAAAAGAATTTTTTTAAAAATTCTTACTGGGGGGCTAGAGCGGTGGCTCAGCGGTTTCAGTGCTTGCCTGGCAAGCTCGAGGACCTGGGTTCAAACCCCAGTACCACGTACACAACTAAGTGTTGGAGCAACTAAGGCCATGTGAAAAACTAAAGTTGTTTCTCTCTTTCTCTGTCTCTCTCACTGTACCTCTCTCTTTAAAAAAAAAAAAAAAAAATTCTTACTGGATCAGCTAGGAAGTCCAAAGAAGGAAGGAACACAGAACCAGATAGGATCTCTCTTATAAGTAAGGTCAGGGACCTGGAAAAAGAAATAATTACATTAGTTATTTACATTACCTCTTAATTTGCAAATACATACTACCTACCTAAAGATCTTGTTAAAATGCAGACCATAATCCAGTGGTCTGGGATGGGCCCTCAAGATTCTGCTTTCCAACAAACTAGGAACTTCATGCTACTGGTTCAGAATTGGACCTGGAGTCCTAACTTAGCTAAAACAGACTAATATTTCCAGAGGGAAAAAATATTCATTGGGGCTGGAGTGGTGGCTCAATGGTTACAGTGCCTTCTTATAACATGTGAAAGGACACAGATTTGAATCCAAGCAAGACGTATACCATGAAGTGTCAGAGCAAAGAAAGCCACATGAATTAAAAAACTAAATAAAATTGATTCTCTCTCTCTCTCTCTCACTAACCTTCTCTCTCTTAAAAAACAAAAACAAAAAAAACAAACAAAAAAGCCCTAACATGAGGGACATGAGAAAACAGTTCCTACCAAAGAAATACTTAAAATGTTTAATATATTTTAAATTAATGTTTGAGACTAAAATGCTTAATAGTATAATGACTCTGTAATTATGATATTGAATCTGGTTGTCTGTTTCTTTCTTTTGAGAAAGGGTCTCAAATTTGAGGCTGAGGCTGGCCTCAAATTTGAAATCCTCGTGCCTCAGCCTCCCAAATAACAAGGATTACAGGCATATTACAGTATTAAGATACCTTAATTAAAATGCTTTTTAAAACAAAATAAATATTTAAAGTATATCAGTAAAAATAAGCCATGATTGCTAAGAACTATTAAGGGTAAGAGTAGTAAGGTAACCTATGGAACAATCTAAACGTGCTTCTGCCAGAACAAGGGAGAATGGACTAGATGACCTTTTAGCATTATTCCAAGCTGGGTATCTTAAAACCCAAACTTGTCTGTATAGTTTGTTCAAAGTGCTTCTCAGTAGAAGAGTCATAAAAAGCATGTCTTTTAAAAGGAACATCAAGAAAATAAAGTATAATTATTTCAAGTAAGAAAATTTATTTTCTTTATCTTTGATTTCCAAGATTCATTTTCAAGAAAAAATTCTGAGCAACACCTAAGACCTAGTAAATTATTTTCTTCAAATGAAAAACTGTTCAAATGATTAAAACCAAGATTTAGTGTATATATGCATATATGTATGTACATTAGTCTTAAAATAATGTACATACATATATATACATTTATATATAAATATGTATATATTTAGCAATACATACATAGCATATTATACAAATACTATTATGATATTTTTCTAGTCTATTTATACCTGCAGTCTGTTGCTTTAGGAGGCAAAATATAGGGGAAAAGTAATTCAGTAAGTTTCCTTAAGTAATGTAATTCATCTCTTCGGCTTCTCAAAGCCACATGAAGCTCAGGCCCATATTCTTCTAAAGCAGCTTGCTGTAAAAATTCGGTATTTTTTACTATAAATAAAAATAAAAATATTAATATTGAAATAAATTAAGCAACATAAATAACTTCAGCCATTTCCACTAAGAGAGAACAACCTAAACTAATCAACCCTGTCCTAGGCTCTCTTTTTAATATGTACTCTACAGGGAAATTTTGCAGGAAATGAATACAGCTGGGCATGATGGCACAAAGTCTAAATCTAACTTGGGAGGCTGAGGCAGGTGGATTAAAAGTTTGAGGCCGGCCTTAGCAACTTAGCAAGACTATGTCTCAAAACTAAAAATAAATAAACAAGTAAAAGTAAAAAGGCCTGAGAATGTAGATTAGTGGCAAAGCATTCCAGTACAAAAAAAAGAAAAGAAAATGAATGTAAAGAGAGAAATTCTTTTTTGCTGGAAATTTGCGTATTTTGTAGTAAATTAATAATGGGTCCTTTTTCCCTGGGCAAACAAGAATTTAAACTCATAGTATCAACTTGACAAATTATATAAAATAACAGCAAATGATTTTTCTAAAGTAGAAAAACCTACAGAATACGTCTTCTAGCACATAAAAGGTTTTTTGTTATTCAAGGGTAGATCTTGTTCAGCCTCTACAGAAACAGAATTACCCAAAATTCTATTGAACTTGCATTCACATGACCTTTAGATCTGTTATAGAAACTGGATTCCCTGGATAAACTCTAAATCTTTTGCCAGAGTGTGGCATTAAGAGATATAAAAAAGTAAAAGTCCAAGTTCATGCACAGATAGATTTCTTCATAAATATTAGCTGTTGATAAAAGTTATACTAACAAAATTTTTTTCTAAAAACATAAGGCACTAAGCCAGGTGTGGTGATACATGCCTGTAATCTCAGGTACTCAACAAACTGGGGTAGGAGGTGAGACTCTGCCTCAAAAAATAAAAATAAAAAGGGCTGGAGGTATACATAGCTCAGTGGTAGAGTACCCCTGGGTTCAATCCCCCATACCTCAAGGAAAAAAAAAAAACTGCCAGCCATCTGTACCTGCAGTACTAAAGCAGGACCTGCAAAGAACAGTTTCTAGAAGAAATGCATTTTAAATTATTTGCCAAGCTTTTTCCTCCGTGAATATGGCACCTGGGTCTTCTAAAAATTTACATTACAACAACAGATTTAAAATTAGAAAAGTAAGCTGTGCTAACCCCAGCTCTACTTTTTTACTGATGATTCTGAACAATTGATGGAAACCCTTTGAACATCAGCAAATAGTTATTAGTTTATTAATACTGAAAAGCCATCTTGTAAAATACATAAATAATTATAACATTAGATGTAATTAAACATTCACACAATATATAAATTAAATCACTAGACTGGAATCTACTAATACCTGTCAGAAGAGAGAAATGTTTATAGACCTATGTAATGAGAAATTGAAGAGATTGGACAAAATGTTTATAAGTAAACAGTACACAGAGGGTAAACCTTAATTGGATTATAAGCAAAGTGCAGATGTTAGAATACAGAACATAGATCAATACCTATTAATCACTAGTTATCAAATGCCTCATTAGTTGACAGCTTGCAGCCAGTAAAAAGAAAGGTCTCCAGAATCCATGACAAAGGGATATTTACAGTTAGAAAAAATGCACTATCATTGCTAAATTTAAATTAAACAACACTTCTACTATGTATATATATTCAGCATTTCTAAGCCATGAAAGTGCTTTCATAGAAAATTTCTATATAATTCCTATTCTCAAGAGGCTGATTAAGCAAAGAACATCAAGAGGGTAAGGATGACTACAGATGAAGGATGAATCTATACATAGTTTAGAAAACAAATTAAAAAAAGAATTGAGAACTCAAACGTTGGAAATCTTTTTTTCAATTTTAATTCACTATCATTATACACAGAATATCAGAATCTTTGGATAGAATTAGAGCCCTAATTATCCAGCCTTTTACTTCTACAGATTTCATTAATTACAATGCTACTACTACATCCAATTTGCATTTTATGGTGGGTTTATAACTGCGGATGATTTGTTACATAAATAGTAGCAAATTAGCAACCCTTCTCTTACAAAGATTCAATAAAAAAGTTTCACTTACACTAGTCTGTCTTTATATATGACATCACTTTCGTAGAGACAAAATAATTGGGGATTTTATTAAAAGGATGAACTAACGCTAAAAATGTGACTCCATTTACTTCTAGACTGATATTCAGAGGTTTGCTGTTGCTGTTGTTGGTTTTTCAAACAAAATTAAAACTATATCAAAAATACATTTCCTGGGCTGGGGGTGTAACTCAATGACAGAATGCATGCCCAGGATGGGGACGTTGTGGATTAACCCCCATCACCACATAAATAAATACTTTTCTCACAAAAAAAACTTGTAAATAAATATTTATAACAGATTTATAAGAGTCAAAAATGAGAAGCAACTAAGATGCCTTTCAATAAGCAAATGGATAAACAACACATACAACAACACATAATAGAATAACAAGAAATGAGTTATGAAGCCATGAAAAGACATAGAAGAGCCTTAAATACCTATTACTAAATGAAAGAAACCAGCCTGAAACATACTGTTATGATTCCAACTATATATTATGAAAAAGTCAAAACCATAGAAATATTTTTTCTATTTTCCTTCTGACAATAAAGTCAGCTTTATAACATTTTATAATAAAAATACTCTAGTATATTTCTGTCAGTGACAGGACAATGATTTTAAAAATAAATTTTTTATTTAATGATTAAGTTACATGTACTCAAACTCTTTTACACATATCTTTTTCTTAAGTATATTAAAGGTGGGATGTACTTCTTCTTCTTCTTCTTCTTCCTCTTCTTCTTCTTTTATCCTTTCTGGTGCTGGAGATTAAACCCAGGGCCTTACACATACTAGGTAAGTATTCTACCACTAAACTACATTCCCAACCCTGAAAATATCTATACTCATTATAAAATTAGAAGAATACAGAGCAATTTTTAAATATATAATTTGAAAAACTTCTCATAACAAAATTATTCATATCAAAGGGCAAATAAACCAAAAACATGATCTAATTTAACTCTGATGCTCTATAGTAAAATTTCCCAAAATGTGCTCTGATTATTTCAATTGAGAATATGGGAGAGGGAAAATTGGTTCCATACTCTAGTTGATTTGGAGCATGTCAGGTTAAACTTTATTAAAGCTATTTCTTTGCTAAAGACTACTCAGAGATTTTGGTATGCTAGTCCCTACTGGGGATTTCTGGAAAGGGAATTACAACAGATATAATAAAAATACATATATATGACTATGAAACCTTTCCTACATGGTAATCTATGTAGAACAGCATTCTGCAGAATATATTTCAGAAAGCATTGACAAAGAATACCAACTGCAAACAAGAAATATCTCAGTTTTGCAAAGAAAAAAGTACAGAGCACCGAAGTAATTATTTAAGGAAACTTAGAGCAAGAAAAGTCCTAAATGAAGATTTCATTCATTCAATCAAAAAACACTTACTGAACATATGGTTTGTGAAAATCATGTCAGGAAAAAGGTCTATAAGTGCTATAGTAGAATCACTAATTTATTTCATAGGAAGTTAATATTAAAATTGTAATACTGAGAAATTAACATGGGGGCTGGAGCGGTGGCTCAGTGGTTTCAGCGCTTGCCTGGCAAGCATGAGGACTCGGGTTCAAACCCCAGCACCTCATACACAACTAAGTGTTGGGGCAACAGAGGCCATGTGAAAAAACAAATAAAGTTGTTTCTCTCTTTCTCTGTCTCTCTCACTGTCCCTCTCTCTTTGAAAAAAAGAAAAAAGAAATTAACATGGTAACAGCATATAGGATGGACTAAAATGAGTCAAAACTGTTAAAAATCATTAAGGAGAAAGTGGGTAGAGATGTGAAAAATAATGTGAGAGAAACAGACTATCAAAGAAACACTATAGATTTGTCAGTAACATATCTAAAAGTTAAGTACTTTAATTTTCAGAGAATCTTGAGTTTTCACACTTATATGGTTAACAAATTACTGAAAGAGATTTCACTTTAAAAACATTCTCCCAAGTACTAACCAGGCCCCAACCCTGCTTAGCTTCCAAGATCAGACGAGATCAGGCACGAATTTTCAGAATTTATATATATATATATATATATATACTATATACACACACACACATATATATATAATTTCGTTAGAAGCTTATTTGATTGTTCAACAAATAAATTTCTGAATAAAATAAATAAATAAAAAAGAATATTCTCACAACACTGGTAAATATACCAGTTAACATATCAGTACTCAGATATTTTAGAAGAAAGTTGGCACACAAACTCAAAATCACTCAAAGAATAGTAGAAAATGTTATTACCTTTCTGTCTGGCTTTAACTATCACTTCTATATGCTTCATTGCCGCTTTTAACAGTTTCTTAGTTATAATAGATGGAATATCAACCTAGAAAAATTCAACATTAAAAGAAATCTTTTAAATTAACTGTCACGGAGTTGCAAGTAAGATACTGGAACATGTCTTAAAAATTAAAGGCATGAGCTGGAGCAGTGGCTCAGCGGTTACAGTGCTTGCCTGGCATGCATGAGTACGCAAGTTCAAACCCCAGCACCATGAACACAAGGAACTCTCAGAGCAATGAAAGCCACATGAAAAACTATATAAGAATTATTTCTCTCTTTCTCTCTCTCTCCCTGTCTCTTAAAAAAAAAAAATTTAAAAGCATTAGGATGAATGTTTTTTGATATCTATTTATAACAGTGTTGTACATTTCAAAATTTCTAAGAGTAAATTTCAAATATTCTCACCATAGAAAAAAAGATTAACTACTTGAGATAATGAATCAAGTAGTTTGATTTAATTATTCTACAGTATATTCATAGATCACAACTTTATATCCCACAAATATGATTATAAATTATGTACTTAACATTTTTAAAACTATTAATATTATTCAGACTCTTTCAAAAGAAATGCTTTAAAAGCCTTCAATACAAACTGTAACATTAGCTATTTTTACATATTGAAAGTCTATCTTAATACATATACCATAAACAATAAAATTTTCCTACAAAATAATACCTTTATTCCTAGCATATTTCCATACAGGTTGTTTTAAATGCTCTAAAAAAAAACTCCAGTAATTTATTATCCCTTGAAGCCAAGATTTCTGCTTACTTAGAAGTTACTTAATGGATTTTTTTATTCAGCTTATAAGATGAATCCTGGTTTTAAGATAAATGGAAGAATCCTATTTTGAAAAACAATATTCAGTTTTCTCATTCTCTACCAACATTTTTTCAATATAAAGGTTAGAAGCCAAGTAATTATGGTAGGTGAGTGAGGAAGGTTTGAGGGCAATGTGCACACAAGAATAGAGGCCAAAAAAAAAAAAAAAAAGAAAAGAAAAAGAAAAGAAATAACAAAATAAACTGCAAATGAAATCACCAAAAATCATATTTATTAGACTTCAACAGTCTTATCTTCCACCATAAAACTTAATACCTTAAGTATAAGAAAGATTTCATGTTAAGGAAAAGAATAAAAAAATCACAGGGTAATAAATCTAAGACCATAAACCCCCAAATTTTGTGATTCTCTGGTAAAATTCAAGAGAAGTTTACAGATAAGAAGATTAAACATATTCAATAAGTGGGAATATTTTTGTTAATCTTATGCCTCATTGTGAAATAACATTACTCTTCAATTTATCCTTGGCTACTTGGTACTCAATGATACAAATTATGGTGCTCTCAGTTCTGGTGGCACAACTCCAAGCTGCTCACAGTGAGGGCAATATAACTGCTGGACTGGATATGAAGGAAGGTACCATTGGAAATATGGCAATATCGGGCATAAAAGAAAGTTTCCAAGTGAAGAGACAGGTTCTTTTGAGTGCAGCTGAAGCAGAGGTGATTCTACGTGTGGACAACATCATCAAAGCAGCACCAAGGAAACGTGTCCCTGATCACCATCCCTGTTAAGCATTCCCACGTGCTGTTGTTATCTCTGGACCAATTCATAGTGAAGTTCTGTTTGAAAGACTTCAACCTTTTGAAGAAAACTGTGGAATTGATGGCTGCCTGTGCCCATTATATCCTTAAGTTTGGACATGTAGCTGACCTTCTGTTTTAACATGGATCTAATTTATTTGCTGTTTGATTTTCCATATAATTCTGTTGATTTAAAGTTCAGTTTTCATAGTGTGCATTAAAATTTTGAACAGTTCAAAAAAACAAATTATGGTGCTCTCATATTTATCAAATAAATAAGATACCTTAGTTTTCAAACATTTTACAAAATCTTGGCTTTTGATAATATTTCTGAAGATTTTCATTTGTAAGCTCCATTTTGGGAACTTCAGATCAGAATCAAAATGGCAAAATAATGTGATTTATCACTAAATTTTGATATAAAAAAATCTGTGAACCTTAAATTATACTTTGTTTTCATGATCCCAAAACTTTCAATTTACCTTATTTGGGCAATGGTATGAAAGAAACAACATACTAGTAATAAGGTTATCTAGATCTAATTCTTTTTCTTTTACTATCTCTCACACTTTCATAACTTTCTATGAAATTGACATAGTAATGGCCCATCCATCTCCCAAGACAGCGATGCAGATAAAATGAGAAGACAGAATTTACTGCACAATAATTCAGAGAATGCAAGAAAATATTGACAAATCAGGTATCTGATAAAGGACTTGTATCTAGAATACATAATGAACTTTTACAACTCAATAACAAAAAGGATAAAATATAGGCAAAGTATTTAAATAGATTTTTCCAAAGAAGGTATACAATGGCCAATAAGTATCATGAAAAGATGCTGAACATAATTGGCATCAGGAAAATGCAAATCAATCATAATGAAACAACACTCATACTCAACTAGGATGGGTAGAATCAAAAAGAGAGATAACTAAATCTGGCAAGGATGTGGAGAAATCAAAACACTCATACACAGCTAATAGGACCATAAATGATGCAGCCACTCAGGAAAACAGTATGGCAGTTCCTCAAAGTGTGAAATAGAGTTTACCATTTGACCTAGCAAGTATACTCCCAAATATATATCCAAGATAAATGAAAACAAATGTCTACTGAAAAATAAAAAGTCACCTTGTACACAAATGCTCACAGGTTCATAATAGCCAAAAGGCTGAAAGAATCCAAAGTCCATCAACTGAAGAATGGGTAAACAAATTATGGTATATCAATATAGTGGAATATTATTCAACAATTAAAAATGAAGTCCTAACACGTTGCAACACGAAAACATGGGTAAGAATATTATGCTAAGTGAAGAAAACTGGCTACAAATCATATAATTACATTTAGAGAGAGAATGCAAAACTAGTTGGCTATAGCTGATGAGATAGGTATTGGAGTTATGGCTAAAGAGTCAAAGTCTCCTTCTAGGTGACAAAAATATTTAAAATTGATTGTGATTATGTTTGTCAACTCTGTGATGTGAATATGCTAAAACTCCCTGAATTATATATTTTAAATGGGTGAATTACATGATATGTAGATATAATTTACATACTTTCAATGAAGCCATTACTAAATATATATATGTACATATACATATATATGTCTTATATCAAGCATGATATGCTATTATTTTCTAATACAATAGGTTAGGGGCTGGAGCAGTGTCTCAGCAGTTATGGCGTTTGCCCAGCATGCCAAGGACCCAGGTTCAAATCCTAGCACCACATATACAACTAAGTGTCAGAGCAATGAAAACCAGATGAAAAAAACTAACTAAAATTGATTCTCTCTCTGTTTTTTTCTTTAAAAATACAATAGGTTGTCTCAAAGTCCAATATAGCAGAATTTTCTATTAACGAATTCACTGTAAAGAAAACAAATAATTTAATTTTTTTCAGAAAAGCTGTAATTTAAATAGTCTATCATCAACCATCTGTTATTTCTTACTAAATCATTTATCAAATTTTTCAAAAATCATAAATGTTCAATGCAAAAAAAATAACAAACATAAAGAAGCACATGGGAAAAAAAAAAACAAAATTCAGCAATAGCCCACAACCACAGTAACTATTAACAGTGATCTGGATAAATATGTCCTTAATACACACTAAACATATTCTTTTCTAGCCTCTTCCACTTGCTATTTAAGATAACTATTTTCTCATGTACATTAGCAATACTCTACAGAATGATGCTTTATGGTTGTGTAGAATTTTATAATTGGGATGTATTATATCTACCCAAAAATAATCCAATCATCAGGTTTTGGTTTTTATTTTCTGTTTTCCTTATTACAAATTATACTGAAATAAATATTTGAATATACATTTTATACACATTTTATTATTTCCTTAAAATATATTATAAATAGTAGAATCAAATTTGGAAATAAACACTTTTGGGGACAGGGTACTGGAGTGTTCAACCTCTGAATCACATCCCCAGCTCTTTTTTATTTTATTTTTTTTTATTTTTAAAGACAGAAGGACAGTGAGAGAGAGAGAGAGAGAGAGAGAGACAGACAGAGACAGAGACAGAGAGAATCAATTTTTATTGAGTTTTTCACATGGCTTAAGTTGCTTTGACACTTCGTTGCATACATGGGTTGCTGGGGTTTAGACCTGTGTACTTGTGCATGCCGGGCAAGCACCGTAACCACCGCTCCAGCACCTCTTTTTATTTTTTATTTTGATATGGGGCCTCACTAAATTGCTGAGGCTGGCCTTGAACTAGAAATCTTCCTGCTTCAGTCTCCCGAGTTACTGGGATTACAGGCGTGTATCACCATGTCTGTCCGGGAATATAAACATCTTTAGGTACTCATAAAGATTACTAAACTACCCTGAAGAGTAAGGTACACTAATCTGGATTTTCACTTGCTCTGCTATTTCCCCACAATCACCATTATTAGATTTTAGCATTCTTTTTTATCTTTTCTAGTCTGAAAGGTAAAAGAATAGCATCTCCTAACTATTTATACTTGATATGAAACAACATACTTTCAGTTGTTCATTGGTTATTTTACATTTTTCTTCTGTGAACTGGTTAAATGTATTGCTCATTTCTCAATGAACATAGAAATATTTAACCCCAGTACTCTTTATTAATGGCAGATATGTACTAATTCATAGCCAATATGTTTAGTACTATTGAATTGACAAAGTAGTAGACAAGTGTGTGTCTACAATCAACATATTATGAATATACGTGGGCAAAGATCCAAATATGTACAAAATATGGTTCAAAAATATTTTAAAGTAGATTATAATCATTGCTATTTATTCAACAAATTTATCAAACTAAACCATGACTTTTTCCCTATATTTAACTTTTCCTTCTAATTTCTACAAATGAAGATAACCAAGTATTAAAGCAACCCTGATCAATGTATCAAAAGTGATTTACTAAGTTTTTAATCTAAAAAATGAAAACTGAAGAAAAATAAATACATATGGCATAGGAGAAAGTAAAACCAAGATTTAAAATAATCTCAATCATAGTGATAAAGCCCCCAAAGCCCAGATTTCTCATTATAAATATATACCTTGTGAATTCTTCGTATTAAAACAGATGCAAAAAATCGTAATGTTATTCTCAGTTCATCAACAAAGGACTCATCATCTGTCACATCCCTTCAATTGAGGAGAAAAGTAAACATTCAGAAATGTAGAGAAACACAGTTTCACCTTCTTGAAAGGTGAGGAAATAGCTTTCTCTTTTTTTTCCATTTACTAACGATATTTTTCTTTTTATTTAAAAATAATACATTTCACTGTACAACAGAAACAATGTATAAAAAATAAATCTCTCTTATAATTCTAGTACCAAGACATAATGAAGATTTAACTAAACTACATCATATATTTCCTTGCAGATGTGCATGTGTACAGTCGTTTTTTTTTACAACTAAGAACATCTAAGCATCATCAAAGAAATTTGAAACAAAAAATGAATAAACTTGAAGAAACAATACAGAATTTTTTGTACTACGGATCTAACCAAAATCAGAAGTTAATTAAGAATTTATAAAATGACAATATACATCTATTTTGAAAAAGAAAACAAACTCAAAACATTTTTAAACCAAAATTTTGCCATATGTCATCTGAGGTGATACCTTTCATTTTCTCTGAAGTGTTAAGGGCCCTATAAGAATTAGACATTTTACTAATCAAAGGCAAGAAGGGTATATATAATGATGACATCCTGCTCTCAAAGAAGGTGCTAAGTCCCTTAGCAGAATAAGGAAGAACATTATAGGAACCATGCTTCCCACTGTTTTCCTCAGAGAAGCATATATTAAAAGCATCAACAGCTAGACTGTGGAGAAAAATGTGTTTTAACCATTAGAAATACAACCAGATTTTAAATCTGTATAGTCCTAATGCAGGTGGGGGATGAGTTGAAATAAGGGCATCTTCAGAAAAAGATTCATTTTACAAAAGTCTTCATCATCAGCTTTGCTTAAATGACTACTCCAACTCCACATTTAAGACAGAATTCAATGTAAAAAAAACTAAATTTATAGAAAAAATTAATTTTCAGGAAAACATGATATATGAATTATATATTAAATTTTTCTTAATATAACCTGGATGAACTCCGCAGCATTTTAAAATAGAACATTCAAAATATATTGAATTAATATAAAGTTAAGGTACATATCATTAGACACTGTCAGTCATACAGGTATACATGTTCAAGTAGATAACTAATCATTGATGCTTATTTAAGGAAATACGGATTCACTAAATAAGGTGTATGTCTCCGATTCTCAAACTACACATTTTTTTCCCAGATCCAGATTATTTTCTATGTCTTGGAAAGATATAGGGGGAAAAAACTATTTTCTTATTTTGGAAAAAAAACTTAATTTTTCTGGGAATCTACTGAAATTAACTTTCTGTTTAATAAAGCATACAAATATAGACTTCCCCCCTAAAGATATAATTATTTCAAATGTGAAAACTGTGTACAAAGTTATTAATGCACTACATTTCATAGTGATGAAAAACTCTATTATAAGTTTCTTCCTTTCAAAAAGCAGCCTGGGGGGCTGGAGTGGTGGCTCAGTGGTTATGGCACTTGCCAGGCATGCACAAGGACATGGGTTTGAAGCCTGACACCACATACACAATGAAGTGTTAGAGCAGTGAAAGCCATATGAAAAACCGAATAAAACTGATTCTTTTTCTCTCTTTCACTGTCCCTCTTTCTTAAAAAACAAAAAACAAAAAACAAAAAAAAGCAGCCTAGGCCTGGCTCAGGAGTGCACATCTCTAATCCAACTGAATCAGGAGAATCACAATGAGTTAGCTTCAGCCACTTAGTGAGACCCTGTCTCAAAACAAAAATTAAAACTTTAAAAAAAATTTTAATAAAGCTGAGAATGTAGCTTAGCAGGAGAATATCCCTGAGATCAATGACTAATTACCTACCCCCCCCCAAAATGCAGCCAAGGAATTTTTTTTCCCTCCTTTCCTATCATTAAACTATTAGTTGATTTCCTCATCAGTGATTCTTAACTGGGACCAATTATGCTACGAGTAATATTTTGTAAGCTCTGAAGACATCTTTGGTAGTCAAGAGTGGGAAATGGTAATATTACTAGTGTCTCGGGATGCTACTGAATATCCATTAACGCATAATAGGATCCCCTACAACAAAGATTTGGCCTAAAATGTCAAAAGTCAAGGAATTCTGGCTTACACTGAAAATACATCATTAGTATTCTTAAATCAATGGTATTCACTATATTAAAGAAGAAAGATCTTATAGAGAGAACATACCTGTACCATGGATAAACAAAGTTTTCCAACACTAATTCAAGAACCTGCATAAAAGTATTTTTTAGAGAAAAATAAAATCAATTAATTCTTAGAAAAAAAACTATAGTCTTTAGTAATATATGTTACCAAAAAAATTTTATTTTCTTAAATATTAATATTTCATATTAAAATTTCATGAAAAATGTATATTTCAACTTTACAATGTTATAAGGATCACAAAAAAAAAAAAAAAGACAAAACAAAACAAAGGATGTAGCTCAGTGGTAGAACACTTGACTAGCATGCAAGTGAACCCTGGGTTCATTTCCTGACACCACAAAAAAAATAAATAAATAAATTATTACTAGCCTTGAAACTTCACTGAACCAAAAAAATGTTCTACAGAGAGAACGAAAATAATTGTTTAGTTTTTCACATTCTTAAGTTTCTCTATAAGTCAGTATTTGCAGAATAAAATGATGAAACAAGTAGCTAAGTCTTCTATAAGGTTTCAAAATTAGGGGCCAGTGATTAGATTTGAAGGGATGATAGTGACTGGAAGAAAACATGAAGGGAAGTTTGGGGGAGCTGGTAAAGTTCTATTTCTTAATCTGTATGATAATTACATAGATATGTTCACTTTTTTAAAAATTCAGCTATATACTTAAAAACAGTATATAAGTTACATATTAAAAAGTATGAAACAAAACAAACCCAATGTGTTAAACCTTCCTTTTCTTGGATCTGGGTATAGCAGAACGTTGTAATTTTTACAAGAAGTTGCAGTATTCGGCAGTAACAAAAAGAGCTACAGGAAGGGAATGAAACAATGTATCTTGCCAAATCAGACCAAAATACCTTTCTTCCCAAATCAGATCAAATACCTCATCTGGCTGCAGTAACAACTGGCTGTTGGTTCCATAATTTAAATATTAAAGCAATGATAACCTGGATTTTTAATTACGAAAACTAAGCATAATTATATTCACTGGGAAAAGATATATATAGAAAGAAAAAACAATAAACAGGATACAGAGAAGCAGTTAGGGAAAAATACCATTTAACACATAATCTTCCTTTATTCCACTCATCCAATCACCAAATCCTACTGATTTTACATCCTTAGTAGTTCTCTTCTACAGTCTGCCTGTTTCTGTCCTTATCTCTAACTCCTAATATTGTAGCACTTGGTTCTAAATTAGTCTCCCTTCTTCCAAGCTTGGCCTTCCCCACCCTCCAGAGGTGCAAAAGTGATCTAAAATATGTATTGGACCACATCACTTCTTGAATAAAACACCCTCAATCTATCAAACCACAATACATACAACAAAAGTGGAATTACACTGATTTTGAAGGGGAATGCTCTGCATGCTAGGTTCCTTTTCACCTCCCACTGTACCCTCTGAGATACATCTGAAACTCTAGTTACAGTTTGAAAATCACTGGCTTCCAGCATCAATTAAGCAAAACTCCACTGCATAGCCCTTAAAGTCTTTTGATTTCTAAAAAGCTATACAAAATACTGATTAAATCAAACTGGAGGCAACCTCATAGACTAGGGGTATTGGGGGATAGACAGAGAGAGAGAGAGAGGGTGAAGGTAGGGAAGGTAAAGGGGGTATATATGATGTGTGCATGTATGGAAGTATAACAACAAACCCCTTCAATATGTAAAACCATAATGAAAATAAAATCTTGCTTTTTAAAAAATAAATAAAAGACTGGTTAAGAAATCCCAAAAAGTCAAAAGTAGAATGTTTTCTCTGATATGTGGAAGTTAATCCAAAATAAGTGTGAGGGTGTTTAAAAAAAAAAAAAAAAAGAATAGAAGACTTACCAGTGGAGTACATAAAGGGAATGAAGGGGAAGGGAGAAGGGACGGGATAGGAAAAAACGGTGGGACAAATCTGACCTCACTTCCCTGTATACACATATGAATACACCACAGTGAA
This sequence comes from Aplodontia rufa, assembly GCA_004027875.1. Classification (NCBI taxonomy): domain Eukaryota; kingdom Metazoa; phylum Chordata; class Mammalia; order Rodentia; family Aplodontiidae; genus Aplodontia; species Aplodontia rufa. Next base: position 33,108 of record PVKS010009086.1, on the reverse strand, counting down.
TTCATCATGTACATCGACAAGATAATTAAAACATAAGTAAGTAGGGCTGGAGCTGTGGCTCAGCAGTGGGAATGCTTGCCTGGCATGCACAAGAACCCAGGTTTAAACCCCAGTACAACATACATGACTTAAGTGTCGGAGAAACAAAAATCAAATGAATAAAATTGACTCTCTCCTTCTCTTAAAAAAAAAAACCTAAATAAGTAAAATGGGAATAACAAAGTTCTGCTACCAATGACAAGAAACTTTAAAAAAGTTATTAAAAATCTCTAAATTCCAGTTTATCATCAATAATAGCACCCTCTTCATGAACTAATGCATGTGCTTAGAACAGTACCTAATATACAGTATGTCAATAAATGATCACTACTAAAATATTATTTCCTTGTTTCCCACATCCTCCCTCACATGTCACCCTCCAGCTTACTAAATATTCCCTGTTTCAAGGTTCTTTCCTCTCTAGAGCTCTACCTGATATCTCCTACACTATCAGTATGGCAAACTTTTAGTCTTCCTTCTCACTCCCTGTGTCCACAGTCATGCAGATCCTCCTCTACACTAATTCTGTAATGCATTCCTTTCATTATCAAATGCATTACATTATACTGTAATTACTTGTATTACACCTCTGTTCTACCTCCTCTTCTAAACTGAAGTTCTAGAAGACAAGAACCACTCATACCTATTTCTCTCTTTATCCTTAGGCCTACCATAATTCCTGCCTATAGAAAGATCTCAAAAAATATTTTTAAATGTGGGAGCTAATATTTACTAACAACCAATATGTGCCAGGCACTGTGCCAAGAACTTTACACAAGTTCCTCAGTTTTGAAGAAGCAAATGAAGTGTCTAAGATGCAAATAATACTCTTGCTAAAAGTGTATTTAACAGATCAGTTTTCTCTGATAAAAATAGAAGTTAAGACACTTATTAATTTTAAAATTTCCAGTAGGCAACCCTTCTTAAAAAGTAAAAAGAAGGGGTTGGGGATTTAGCTCAGTGGCAGAGTGCATGCCTAGCATGCGCAAGGCCCCAAGTTCAATCCTCAGCCCTGAAAAAAAAAAAACTAAAAAGAAATACATGATTAATTTTATAATTATTTAACTCAATATATCCAAAATATTATTTCAACATGTAACCAATATAAAAAAGATATTTAACATTTCTTTTTTTCTTACCAAGTCTTCAAAATCCTGTGTGTATACATGCATGTATATTTGTATATAGCACACCTAGCATACACATAGCACATCTCAATTTGGACAAGCATAATTTAAGTGTTCGCTAAGAGCCACATGTGGCTACTGGCTACCATAAAGGACAGCACAGTTCTAATCTGGGAGATGAAAAATGCGTTAGAGAAGCAATGAAAAAAAAAAAAAAAAAAGGCCAAGCATTTGAATGGCACTATTATGCTTACCTTTAGTCAAACACGAATACAAATTGGAGTAAATGACAATTAGGCAGGATTCAAATCTCAAATGCTATTCTTGAACTACTCAGCATTAAGTTTAATTTATCAGCTACCAAAAATATGTGACCCCAAACTTGGTGCTGCAAAAAAAAAAAAAATAAGACCTCCATTCCCCACCTACAAGGACTTGACTTGCTTTGTCAGATCCATGGAAAAGACAAGTCTGCAGAACAAATCACTAAAACTTGTATGTTACCAAAAAGGATCATAAAAATATAACTAGAACAAAGATAATAGAATGTGTTTTCTACTCTGAAATTACGCAGAAATAGTGAAAATTTTCTAATATCTTGTTTTAACCTTCAATCAATGTTAAAACTGGGATCACAATTCAGCATAATACACATTTGTTCCCTGTAGTTCAATGCTCCTTTGAGAATTATGAAATGGTATTTCCCTATTATAAAGATGCCTGTTTTTATAGGGAAGTAGTAACCAGATAAAGCAGGGTTCTCCTTAGCTAAAATATCTATTTAAACTTGGAATCCAAATTAAACTGGGAATAGCTTACTATTCAAGCTGCTCAAAACTCATCAGGTAGTAAATGTTGAGATGCTATATAATTAAGTTTTCTAATAAAAAATGTCTGGGAAATTTTCCCATAGCAATTGAATACTTTCTGTTTAAGTATACACAGCTATACAGAGAGTAACAACTCAGTCAATGATGGACCACCTATCTAACAGTGGTTCCATAAGATTATAAAGGACATGAAAAATTCCTAACACCTAGTAAGGACATAGCCATTGTAGCAAAATATATTACTCCCATGTTTGTGGTAATACTGGTGTAAACAACCACTGCACTGCCAGTCATAAAAAATATACAATTATGTATAGTGTATAATAATAATAAACAATTGTATTACTGAGCTATATATTTACTATACTGATTTTTTTTTCTTTTTCTTTTTCTCTGTTTAAGATCAGTCTCACTATCTTGGCCAGGCTGGTCTTAAACTCATACACTTAAGTGACCCTTAGCCTCCGGAGTAGCTGAAACTATAGGCATGAGCTACCATACCCAGCTTATACTGCCTTTTAATCATTATTTTAGAGCGTATTCCTTCTACTTATAAAAAAACAAAACATTTTACTGTAAAACAGTATGCCATGTTGTGCTGGCAACAGCCTCATTGGGCTCATGTTTACTGTGTGTCTTGACTGCATCAAGAGGCCTCGCCCAGTGACTAAACTATACCATCTAGGTTTGTATAAGTACATTCTGTGATGTTCTCACAATGATCAAATTACCTAACAATGCATTTCTCAAAACATATCTTCATCATTAAGCAACACATGATTGTAGCTGGCAACATTATTTAAATCAATTACCTCTGAGAGAGATGCATCAACCTTAGAGGAAATTTTCAGATCTAACCATGGCTGGTAGTTTTCAAGTAGCAAAGAAGGCCTAAAGAAAACCATACAATTAAATCACTAGCAATTTAAAAATGCAAGTGGAAAATCAACAAATAAAAAATATGTAACTTACCTATGTCGTTTACATTTCACTTTACCACAAACAGCACAGCTATGACCTTGTGGAAATAATTCTTGAAGGCCTAACTGCTAAAAAAGGAAAATTGAAGAGGGAGATTTATCTTTACTTTATATACCATTTTTACAATAGAGAAGCAACTGTGCCAAAGTTTTTTCCACTCAATGTATGAATTCCGAGGACTTAGTTTTATCTGTTTAACAGTGATACCATTCTTTGCAATAAATAACACTTGCTAAACTAAACTGCCAACAGAGAAAATATACCTCATGAAATGCTTTACAATATCTAAGCCAAATTTCTAAGGTTAAAATTAAAGTCAAATGTTATGATCACTTATTTAAAAATTCAATCTATATTTGAATGAGATGCTCCAATACAAAGGCATAGGAAAAAAACAATTTTCTATTTCTCCCACACCTTAAATTCAATAAGGGAGAATCTTAAGTGATAACTAGCAAGGTTCCTGACCAAATATTGGGTATATTTTCTACTGTGCTTTCTCTCAATAGAGATATCAACAAATCTGAAACAAGGGACTATATCATCTTAAAGAAATGTAGAGAAAGACATTAAGCTGGCCAACTGGGGATTGGGTATGTAGCTCAGTAGTAAAGCATTTGTCTACTATGGGTGAGGTCCTAGGTTCAATACCCAGCACCCCCTTCCCCCAAACACATACATACACACACAGAAAACAAAAGAAGATATTCCACTAAATCCTGATCTAGAGACCAGAACCTTGTCTTACAGAGAGATTTTCAATAAACCACCAACTTTATTAAATTTCAGAAATATAAACTATTTTGGTTAAGCAAACTCCATACTTATCTAATTCTGTGGTACACACAGACACTTAAAAAATTAACAGGGTTAGAGGGCTTGCCTGGCATGCAAAAGGCATGAATTCAGTCCCCAGCAGTGCAAAAAAGACAAGAAAATAGTAACAGGGTGTATATACGTATACCCACATGGGTGTGTTTATATATGTAAGTACTGTGGTAGAAAATCTCCCTGAAAATATATAATGAGGGAGAACTCTCTAAATATAATAAAAAAACTCCCTCCCTTACAGGAGTCTTCTTTGGAGACATTCCACTTCACAGTTAGGTTTCAAGGGGTTAAGGGATAAGGAATCTCTTTGTTTGCATTTCCCCCGTCTGAGTTCTGGCAGAGTGAGATGTGGAGACCCTTTTAAGCCTTGCCTTTCTCACTTTTCCCTGAGAAATTACTGATATTGAGGTTGTCCTGTACAAGGTTGCCTTGTACTCTCCACATGTAATCAATTACGACCTCCTGAAGGTATAAATTGCTGAGTTTTCAGCTCCATAGCACTGGACCGGCAGTGTTTTGCCTCAGTCTAAATACTGTAACATTTATTAAATCTGTTTTCCTTAACACTTCTCCAGTGTCTGAGCATCCTTTGTCCCACTTCATATACACAAATAAACTTTATTTTGAAATTTTTCTGACAGGCTTAATGTCTTCTATTATTAATAGTAGTGAATGGATTTTTAAAAATCATTTGCTTTAATATGCTTTCAACAATAAATATTAAACAACATAGGGTCAATACATACTGACTTTTAAAAATAAGAACAGAATTTTACCTTAGGTTTGTATTTTATTGTGAAGAATATATTTGGTAAGAGAGAATCTGGTCCCAAGGAACAGTAGAATGTTACAACTCCAGCAACAAATGACCAAAAGATCATTAAAACATGAAGATACCTTAAAAAAAGAGAGAATAATTATAATCAAAGAAAATATATAACAGATATCCCCTCACTGATTTAACAAGTATTTGTTAACCACCGAGCAATAAGAAATTATTTGTCCAATGACAATTTTCTGTAATGTATCTGTCAGAAACCATTGTTTTCCTTTGCAAGGCTGAAGCTTACTTGACTAGAAAGGCACAAAAGCTAGGAAAGAAGACTCTTGCATAAGTAGACAGCCCCCCAACCTGTATGTTAGCATAAGGTAAGAAGTATGCTAACTTGATTAAGAATGCTTTGATAAGTTTCAGCAGTCTCTACTTAGGAAAGGTGTCTGCTTTGTTTGAAGAAGAAACTCAGCTATGCATTACAACTATATTCACAGTTAACTGCCTTCCCTGCTTACATCTCTGGGGATAATAAAGAATGTGTGGGGTAGGAACTCAGGGCCTTTGTCCTGTGAGGTAAAGTGCCTCCTGGTTCCCCACCTCAATTTTCTCAGATTGTCTTTGTTGTATTATTATTATTATTATTATTATTATTATTATTATTATTAATCCACATAGCTCCCCTTTTTAGGTTTCCAAACATACTGCCCTGCAGGACGCACCATATCTATTAAATATAAGAATAAAAAATGTATGCTATAAAAAATATAACTTCATTTGCTGGGCACAGTGGTGCACACCTGTAATCCCAGCTGCTCAAGAGGCTGAGGCAGGAGAATCGCAATTTCAAAGGAAGCCTCAGGAAATTAGTAAAGCGCTAAGCAACTTAACAAAATATAAAAGTAAATAAAATTAACATAACCCAAAATAAAAAATAAAAAGGGCTGGAGATATGGCTTAGTGGTTAAGCACCCTGGGGTTTAATCCCTGGTAACCCCCCCAAAAAAAGTATGATTTCATTTAAAGTACAAGGAGGTATAAATTCTCAACATTTTGTAATTTAGTACCTATATTGTTATGTTTAATTAACACATGCTACATTCCTCCAGAATATCTTCTAGTGATATATTCATACTCCATCAAAATTCAAATTAAAAACTTTTTTACTCAGTACCTATTTTGTGCTAAATAGTGCTAGGCTCTGGGAACAAGGTAGGGAAGTGGCAGGAACCACTTCCATGGTTTCTACTTGCATGGAAAACATTGAAATAGTAGTGGCAACAAGAAAGTAAACAAGCACAATGCAATTTGATCATGTGTTTGATAATCTGACAGAGAAAGTATATGTGATATGAGAATACCACAGGCCAATGACTCACCCCAAATTTAGAAGGACAGAAAGGCCTTTTTCAGGGAAAACAAGTATAGAAAAACTTGAAGAAAAAATAGGAGTAAACCAACAGAAGAGGGCAGGGTAGAGGAATACGGGACTAGCCAAAAGGCAGGGAACTCAAATGTGAGAAAACCACATGGGCTAAGGTCCGAGCACAGTTCCAAGGAAAAAAGTATTGAGAGGAATCTTAAAAAGCAAGCAGAAACTAGATGATACAGTGCTTTACAATAAGTTCTGTCAAGGTGTCTTAATACACTGAGACATGCTAAAAGTGAAATCCAAATCAAATATAAATGAAGTTACAGAAAAAAAAAGTGACTGTGGAATGGCAACACTGCTGCTGTTTGAGACTGTACACATGCAGCTGGGGGAATTTAGTGAAGTTAGTGAACAACAATGAATAAAGTGGTTATAATGAAAGGATAAAAATGTCCCCGAGGAAATGATGCTGGCAAAAATCTTTACATTAAAGGAACGTTGGAGATATTTTACAATTGGCTAAAACACTGGACATCAATTCAAAAATGAATATAGTAGGACTGGAGTGGTGGTTAGGCGGTTACGGTGAGTGCCTGGCATGTGCGAGTACAGGAGTTTGAACCCCAGTACCACGTACACACAACTAAGTCTCAGACCAACAAGGGCCACATGAAAAACTAAATAAAAATTGCTTCTCTCTTTCTTTTTCTCTCTCACTGTCCCCTCTTTCTTTAAAAAAAAAAAATGAGTAGAGCAATTCACCTAGACAAAAAAGATATTCCAAATCCTAAATTATTCTTGACACATTTTTACAAAGACATAAAAATGAACTATATGAATTATGGTTCTATTAGTCTCAGCTCCTCTCATGATAGTAGAAATGTGAAGCTCTGATAATACTGACATTCGTGGGGCTGAGCAGCGGCTCGGCGGTTATGGCGCTTGCCTGGCATGCACAAGTATGCAAGTTCAAACCCCAGCACCATGTACAAAATGTAGTCTTGGAGCAATGAAAGCCACAAGAAAAACTAAATAAAAAATTATTTCTCTTTTTCTCTCTCTCTTACTGTCCCTCTCTCTTTAAAAGAAAAAAAAAATACTGACATTCACACGTACTACTACTTGAAAGAAAAGGTAACAAGAGAATGAAGTTCCACTGTAGGGAGAAGAAAAGGGGAGACGAAAGTATTGGCAGTATTTTAAATCCTATTTCTGTTTCTCTGAGGCACAGTGATACTAGTTATTTCTGCACTTGCAAAATCTTCCAATAATTCTCTTTGCTAAACCTGGCTGAGTTGAATTTCTGTCATCTACCATCAAGAATCCTGAGTAATACATCAAGGAAATAATGAAGAGTTTTAAGAAGACGTTAGCAAGGAAAGGGACAGTATTAGACTAGGACCACTCTGGCTGCAATATGGAGAACAGTCTAGCCGAGAAATGTGCAGGCAAATTGGAAAGCTGTTTTGATAATCCAAAAGAGGCAAGGATGGCCTGCAATACAGAAGACACAGAGAAGAAAAGAAGCTTATACTTTTGTGAGAAAAATTAAGAGGACTAAGAAGTTAAATAGATGTAAGCAGAAAGGAGAGGTTAAAAAAAAAAGTTCTTTCAGGTATCTTAAGACATGATATAAAGAAATGTTCCATAAGGATCTAAATATTGGGTACCCTAAATCTCTGGACAGAATATGGGCTAAAGGGTCTAGAACAGTGGCTCAGTGTTTACACCACTTGCCTGGCATGTGTGAGGACCCAGGTTCAAATCCCAGCACCACATATGCAACTAAGTGATAGAAAAACAAAAAACAGATAGAAAAATAATAAAGTTGATTCTTTCTCTCTTGCTCTCTCTCCCTCTTTTAATGAAAGAAAGAAAGAGAAAGAGAGAGAAAGAAAGAAAGAAACAAAGAAAGAAAGAAAGAAACAAACAAACAAAGAAAAAAAGAAAGAGCTAGCGAGCTAAAGATAAAGGATTGGGAATTACCAGCATAAAGAAGACTGAAGTCATAGGAATAAATGACATGACCAAGGGATAAAATTCCAAGTTAAAAAAGAAGAGACCATAAGACATTTAAGAACTAAGTAGAGGGGCTGGAGCGGTGGCTCAGTGGTTTTGGCGCTTGCCTGGCAAGCACGAGGACCCGGGTTCAAACCCCAGCATCACGTACACAACTAAGTGTTGGAGCAACTAAAGCCATGTGGAAAAAACTAAATAAAGTTGTTTCTCTCTTTCTCTGTCTCTCGCTGTCCCTCTCTCTTTAAAAAAAAAAAAAAAAAAAAAAAAAAAAAAAAAAAAAAAAAAAAAAAAAAAAAAAAAAAAAAAAAAAAAAAAAAAAAAAAAAAAAAAAAAAAAAAAAAAAAAAAAAAAAAAAAAAAAAAAAAAAAAAAAAAAAAAAAAAAAGAACTAAGTAGAGGAAGAAAAAATTAAAAAGGAATCTGAGAATCAGAAGATTTAGGAAGAAAATCAAGGTTCAAGTCATATAACTGTCAAATAAAAAAAGAGATGGCAGTAATCTACATGATCAACTATTTTTAAATAAAGGAAGAAATAGATTGAGAAGTGACCATTAGTTTTGACAACAAAGGCAATGATTAACTAGGCAAAAGTAATTCTGGTAGAAAAGCAAAGAACTACAATGGATTGAAAGTAAGATGGAGGTGAGAAAGCAGAATTGGTAAACGTGGAAAGCATATTTCTAAAGGAAAAAGAAAGTTAAAGTGGTAGCTGCAGGATTCTTGAACAATTATATGGTACATATTTTATGTAACATAACACCCCAAATGAGATCAGTACCCACATCAGAAATCAACATTTCTGTAAGGAATCACATGAACAATAGGAAATAAATGAATGGAAAAATAAATACTATAAATTCTATCATATATTCATGTCAATTTTTATCATCAAATGCAATTTGGCACCAAACTAAGGGAAAAAATAACTATTTTAGAGTTTTTATGAGTTCATAATTATAGATTAAGAACTGCTCTGCCAGGTACAGTGGTGTGTACCCACCTGTAGTCCCTGCTTGTAGTCCCAGCTTCTTAGGAAGCTGAAGCAACTTAACTGCCTGAGTCCAGGCTTTTGGGGCCAGCATGTGAAACACAGTGAGACCCTATCTCAAAAGGAAGGAAGGAAGGAAGAAGGGGAAAGGAAAGAAAAGAACAGAATTTAGAATACTTAGAATGAATGACTATAAACTCTACATGCAGTATATGCAGACTATAACTAAAGTAGGTTATAACAAAGACATTATTTAAGATGAAAATTTATGTCTTTAAGGTATTAACCCAGAAATCCATAGCTTTAAAGGCATTAACCCCATGGTTCCAGACCAGGGCTAACAGCCCCCCAGGTGACATTTGGCAGTATATGGGAATTTTTTTATTGCCTTATTTGCAGAGGAGATCCTTAGCTCCCCATTACTGACATCAAGTGACTAGGTACAAAAGCTGCTAAAAATAAATTACAGTGCACGACAAAGAATTATCTGGCCCCAAATATCAATAACACTAAGGGTAAGAAATCCTCCATTAATCACCAGAGAGAAACACTAAAAAACCAACAAGCTAGGCATTTAGTAAGTTGGGGGCATGGAGCTACAACAATGGCTGGACCTTTGCGGCACTTCACTGGCATGCACTAAGATACGAGTTTGAACCCCAGCACCATGTACACAATGAAGTGTTAGAGCAATGAAAGCTATATGAAAACCTAAAATAAAATTGATTCTCTCGCTCTCTCTCACTCTTTAAAAAAAAAAAAAAGAAAGAAAAAGAATAAAAGAAAGTTGGGGGTAAAAACAAAAAGTAAATACAAACACAAAACAGAAGTAAATACTAAAGAAATACAAAAATCAAAAATCAATAAAATGGACAATGACAAAAGCAATTAACACAATATAAGCTGATTCTTTGGAAAATTTAACAAGTAAACCTCTAACTGGATCCTATCGGGAGTTACTAGGAAACCACGAATCTAAAAATTATAATTAAGAAAAAAGGCCAGGCATGGTGGCACATGCCTGTAATCCCCAGCAGCATCAAAAGTTCACAGGAGGATTGCAAGTCGAAGGCAGTCTGAGCAACTCAGCAAGACCCAAAGCAACTTAACAAGACCCTCTCTCAAATAAATAAATAAATAAATAAATAAATAAATAAATAAGAAAGAGCTAGGAAGCTACGGATGTGGCTCAGTGTAAGCATCCTGGGTTCATTCCCCAGTACCAAAAACAGAAAAAAGTAAGCATTTCACCAACTTTTCTAATTTGAACTATACTTCGGGGTAACTAAATAGATCTGATGGGTCAAATAAAGCATTTCTGGAAAAAAAAAAGTTCAAATTTGAAAATTTGTAAGGAAATAAAAAATTAGAAAATTACCATGTTGCAAACTGTAATGAAATAACTGGTTCCCGGCATAAATAAAAGGTAAAACCAAAGATGGAGTTTGTTTGGCAAGGTATCAGCTGTCACTGTATAAACCCATGAAAAGTGAGGCAATTCCGTCTTAAGTGTGCCCCTGATGTGATGAAACAGATGCAGGTGGCAACACTGCAGTATTCTTGCACACATCCTCCAAAAAGAACTAAAATGAGATCTAACTCTCTGTAAAGGTTATTAATTCTTAAAAGAATTATTTAACAGAAGAATATGCAACAGAGACCTGACATAATCCACAAAGACTAAAATATTATTACCTGACATTTTAGTGAATAACTTTGCCAATACTTGTTCTAAATTATAAGAGATTAATGAAAGCTTGAGATGCAGCAAGTGAAACTTGTCTGGATCCCAGTTAGAACAAATGCACTATATATTACTGCACAATTATATAAACTTGATTATGGTCTGGTTATTAAATGATATTAACCAATTATGGCTAAATTTGTAAAAGTATGGTTTACTAAATAAATTATTTTCAAAAGGAGGAAGGTTAGACAAAACATAAGGCAAAATATTGATTAGTATTGAATTGATGGTTATTAAAGTTCTTTGCACTCTCTTCTTTTTATATTTGCCTGGAAATTTTTCAAAGTTAAAAGCATATAAAAATGCAAATTTCAAGAAAGAACAGAAGAAAAAGGAGGATACAAATATCCAAAATAAAAGATAATTAGAGAATAAAAGATTAAAAAAAACTAAAATTATAACCAGAATAAGTAATAAGACAATGAACAACTATGTTAATAAATTAGAAAACCTATATAAACAAATATTTAGAAAAAGACAAAAATGCTAGAATTGGTTAACTAAAAAACTTGAATAGGCCAATTATCATTAATATAATTAATATAGTACTCAGAGTCCTGGTCGCCTGTAAATGGCCCGACCCAAATGGTTTTATCAAACTTAAGAAACAGGTAACGCTTATCATATACAAACTGTTTCAGCTAAAGAAAAAGTGAGAAAAAGCTGCTAACCTAAAAGCACTAATCTAGGCACTCAGGGATGTTGCTCAGTGGTAGGGCATGTGCTTATTAGGATGATCAAGGCCCTGGGCTCAATACCTAGCACAATAAAATAAAACAAATGACTAATATTATTTTAATTCCTAAATCAGATAAAGACAAAGTAAGAAAATCTTTTTACTTATAAATATAGATACAAAGTACTAAATAAAACTTAACTAAAAAATCAATAATAATACATTATAAAATAAAAAGTAACACATCATAAAAAAGTGTATTTTAAAATAGTTCAAAATACTTAGGTAAACTTTCACAAAAGAGAAAGAAAATCAGAGTAATGAAGTCTCTTGATCTAACCAATAGCTTACAGAGAGGCAAAGGAACATGTCCAAACACACTCGAGGATACAATCAGCAAAAGTCAGACTATCAAAAACTCTACAAAACAAATGGCACATTTTCTTCAACCAATAAATGGCAAGTTAAAAAAAAAGAAAAAAGAAAAAGAAGGGAAGGCAATTTTCAGGTTATCAAATCCTATTTGGAAAATTTATTGCACTGAATGTCCACATTAAGAATCAGGAGAGGGGCTGGAGTGGTGGCTCAGTGGTTACGGTGCTTGCCTGGCATGCTCAAGTACATGAGTTCAAACCCCAGCACCATGTACACAAAAAGGCTACATGAAAAGCTTAATAAAAAATTGATTCTTCCTTTCTTTCCTGTCTCTCTCTCACACACACACACATACTGTCCATCTCTCTTTAAAAAAAAAAAAAAAGAGTCAGGAGAGATCCCTAACAAATGAGTTTATTGCTCCAACTCAAATCTCTACAAAAGGAAGAACAGTCTAATCCGGAAGCTGGCAGAAGACACGAAATAATTAAGATCAAAGTTGAAATCAATGAAATTGAAAACAAAAAAACAAAAAAAGAATTAACGAAACAAAGAGCTGATTCTTCAAAAAAATAAATTGAAAGACACCTAGCTAATCTAACTAAAAGGAGAAAACCAAAGCAAATCAACAAAATCACCAATGAAAAGGGGGTGATCCCACTGACTCCCTTGAAATCAAACAGATTATCAGAACATACTTTGAAAAACTATACTCCCCTAAATCAGATAATCTGAATGACATGGACAAATTTCTAGACACATTCAACATCCCCAAACTGACACAGGATGACATTGAAATCCTAAACAGCCCAAAAACAGGCACCAAAATCCATACAGCAATTAAAGGTCTTCCAAAGAAGAAAAGCCCAGGACCTGATGGATTATCTGCAGAGTTTTGCCACACCTTTGAAGAACAGCTAACACCTCTTCTTATGAAGCTATTCCAAGAAATTGAAAAAGAGGGAACTCTCCCAAACACGTTTTATGAAGCAACCATATCTCCGATACCAAAACCCAACAAAGACACATCGAAAAAAAAAAAAATACAGACCAATATCCCTCATGAATATTGATACAAAAATCCTTAACAAGGTTCTTTCAAACCACATTCAAGCCTCGTGCCTGGCAAGCACGAGGATCTGGGTTCAAACCCCAGCACCACGTACTCAACTGAGTGTTGGAGCAACTAAGGCCATGTGAAAAACTAAATAAAAGTTGTTTGTCTCTTTCTCTGTCTCTCTCACTGTCCCTCTCTCTTAATAAAAAAAAAAAAATAATAATAATAATAATTCATCATGATCAAGTGGGCTTCATTCTCCAGGTATGCAAGGCTGGTTCAACATACGCAAAGCAATACATGTAATTCATCAGTTAAACAGAATTAAGGACAAAAAACATATGATCATCTCAATAGATGCAGAAAAGGCCTTCAATAAAATCAAGAACCCATTTATGCTGAAAACTCTAGAGT
>PVKS010009086.1:0-19781 GCA_004027875.1 Aplodontia rufa | reverse complement strand
TTGGAGCAACTAAGGCCATGTGAAAAACTAAATAAAAGTTGTTTGTCTCTTTCTCTGTCTCTCTCACTGTCCCTCTCTCTTAATAAAAAAAAATAATAATAATAATAATAATTCATCATGATCAAGTGGGCTTCATTCTCCAGGTATGCAAGGCTGGTTCAACATACGCAAAGCAATACATGTAATTCATCAGTTAAACAGAATTAAGGACAAAAAACATATGATCATCTCAATAGATGCAGAAAAGGCCTTCAATAAAATCAAGAACCCATTTATGCTGAAAACTCTAGAGTAAATTGGGAGCAAAGGAACTTATCTTAACTTTGTAAAGGTCATATATGCCAAACCCTCAGCTAGTATAATACTAAATGGAAAAAGGTTGAAAGCATTTCCGCTGAACTCGGGAACAAGACAAGGCTGCCCGCTTTTACCACTTTTATTCAATATAGTCCTTGAGACCCTGGCTGGAGCAATCAGGCCAGGAGAAAGAAATCAAAGGGATAAGAATAGGAAGAGAGGAAGTCAAACTATCCCTTTTTCCTGATGACATGATCCTATATCTGGAAGATCCAAAACACTCCACCAGAAAACTGCTAGAGCCAATAAACAGATTTGGCAAAGTAGCAGGCTACAAGATCAATATCCATAAATCAACAGCTTTCCTATATGTCAAAAATAATAGGGAAGAAGAAGAAATTAGGAAATCAATCCCATTCACAATACCCTCTAAAAGAATAAAATAGTTGGGAATTCATCTAACAAGAGAAGTAAAAGACCTATACAACAAAAATTATTGAACACTGAAAATAGAAATTGCAGAAGACCTGAGAAGATGGAAAGATGTTCCTTGCTCTTGGTGAGGCAGAATTGATATGACTAAAATGGCCATTCTGCCAAAAGCACTACACAGATTCAATGCAATCCCCATCAAGATTCCAATGTCATTCTTTGTAGATATAGAAAAAGCAATTCTCAAATTCATGTGAACAACAAGAAACCCAGAATAGCCAAAACATTACTAAGCAAGAAAGACGAAATAGGTGGTTTTGCAATACCAGATCTAAAATTACACTATAGGGCTGTAGTATTAAAAACAGCATGGCACTGGTATCAAAACAGGAATGAAGACCAATGGAATAGAAGACTCTGAGACAAAGCCCCAAATCTTTGAAGATCTGATCTTTGACAAAGGGGGTCAAAATATAACATGGAGGAGAGACCGCCTATTCAAGAAATGGTGCTGGACAAATTGAAAAGCCACTTGCAGAAAACTGAAATTAGATCCTTATCTCTCACCATGCACAAAAATCAATTCTAAATGGATCAAGGAATTAGGAATTAAGTCAGCTACCATACAACTGCTAGAAGAAAAATTAGGACCAACACTCCAACACATGGGAGTTGGTAATGACTTCCTCAACGAGGATCCGAAAGTGAAAGAATTACATCCAAAAATCAATGAGTGGGGATGCCGTTACGCTAAAAAGTTTCTGTACAGCCAAGGATATAGTCAAAACAGTCAAGAGAAAACCTAGAGAATGGGAGAGAATCATGGCCTGTGATCCCTCTGACAGGGGACTAATATCCAAAATTTACATAGAACTCAAAAAACTCAATAACAAAAACACAAAATTCAATCAATAAATGGGCCAGAGAGCTAAACAGAAACAGAGGACATTGAGCAAGCCAATGAACACATGAGAAAGTGTTCTAAATCACTAGAAATCAGAGAAATGCAAATCAAAACTACCTCAAGGGGCTGGAGTGCTGGCTCGGGGGTTCTGGAGCATGCCTGGCACGCGCAAGAACACTGGTTCGAACCCCAGCACCACGTACACAACAAAGTGTCTGAGCAACGAAGACATGAAAAACTAAATAAAATTTGAGTCTGTCTTTCTCTCTGTCACTATCCCTCTCCCTTAAAATTAAAAAAAAAAACTACCTTAAAAATTCACCTCACTCCAGTCAGAGCAGCAAAGATGAATACAAATAATAACAAATGCTGGAGGGGTTGTGGGGAGACAAACACTAGTACACTGTCGAGCACTCTGGAAAGCAGTGTGGAGACTCAAAAAATAGGACTGGATCCACCATACAATCCCGCTATCCCTCTTCTGGGGATTTTCCCAGAGGAATTAGAATCAGCATATTACAACAACACAGCAAAATCCATGTTCACAGCAGCACAATTTACAATAGCTATATTATGGAACCAACCCAGATGCTCCTCACTGGATGAATGGATTCATGAGCTCTGGTATATATAAATACACAATGAAGTTCTACTCAGCTATTAGAAACAATGATATTGCATCTATTGAAGGTAAACAGATGGCACTGGAAGAAATCAGGCTGAGCAAAGTTAGCCAAACACAGAGAGTCAAGGGCCAAATGGTATCCCTCATTTGTGGAGGCTAGACCTAAACTCAGGCTTGGGAGTAAAACAGGCTAACTCATGTATTAGATCCATAGAACAAAAATGCAAAATGTTAATATTTATGACATACAGTTGCAAGATAGTTCATAAGAAATTTGAACAAGCTATGCTGCATAACTGTACAAAAATGTAAATGTTTAATCCCATTGTCAAATATTTTGAAAAATAACAAGGGATTATAGGAAGGGAGGAGAAGGGGCAATGTTGGAACTGAGATAAAGCAAAGTACATATAAATGTCACTGTAGCCATATATATAAAAAATGTTCTTCATAGGTATAAGAATTATGTCACTGTATTTAGGTCTTTTAGGAACAATATAGGACCCAGAAGAAGAGCAAGGGATCAGGGGATGGGAAAAGGGAGGTAGAGGGATGTGGGGGAGGATACTGAACAAATTGTATTGATAAATTGTGTGCATCTAGGAATATGTGACAACTAGTTCCAACATTATGTTAAAACTGTAAAGCACTAATAAATGTATATATATATAATTTTTTAAAATATATAGAATATATATATTTTTTTAAAAATTATATAAAAGGAAAGGAGCCCCTGAGTTAGCTGGGTTGGTGGCATGCTTGTAATCCCAGCAGTTTGGGAGGCTGAGACAGGAAGATCACAAGTTCAAAGTCAGCCTCAGCAACTTATGCCCTAAGACTTAGCAAAACCTTGTCTCAAAAACAAAAAAATTTAAAAGGCTGGGGATATGACTCAGTGGTTATGCACTCTGGGGTTCAATTCCTGTTACCAAAAAACAAAAAGTTAGTGTAGGAAGGATTCAAGATGATTGAGATGCAGTATCCTGCAAATCTCAACTCCCCTCAAGTTTAGAATCAAATGAGAGAACAGGTGATCAGAAAAAGGGGTGAGAGAGGAAATGCACTGATTCACAATATTGGAGGATTAGGGAATTGGAAAGACTCAAATTCTGGTTACTAAAACATAAACAGAAAAAGCATTTGTTAACAGGGAAACAGCACCTGCAACATCAGGGCAGGTCTGGGAGGGGTAACAAAGGGAGAATAAAGGAGAGAAAAGCTGACAAGCTTATTTTAGAAACAGCAGAAGAGAAAGTCAGACTGAGTTATGCTGGGGCAGGATATGCAAAGCCACCTGGTGAAGTAGAGGTGCTCTACTCTTCTCAACTTGCTCACAAAGAACTACGACAGACAGCTATTTTGCAGAGATTACATCTAAACTACAGCTGGGGCAGCACTAAATCTTACAGTTTCATCCAACCTAGATAACAGCTAATAATATCATAGGGAATACTTAGGAAATGGGTCAGCTGAGTACATGAGCGGTGGATTCACTGTGAGCTCAAGGTGGCCAAGACCCCTCCTCCTCCCACTGGTGGCTGCAACAGTAATGGGAGTAGGGCAGAAAGGTGCCCAACACTCCCAGAGAGTGCAGCACCTAGGTGCAGCACACACCTCTACCTCTGGCCCTCTTAAGCATTTCTGCCACAGTGCAGTGCCTAGGATGTAGTGTGTACCTCTACTGCAGGCAGTCACTAAACTCACCACAACACAGCCACACTGAACCCCAAATGCTGCTTAGCACTCTGATCACCAGCCAGCATCTCAGCTGCTACCCATTGATCCAGCAAACACCATGTGCTCCCACCATACATACCCCAAATGCAGACACTGGCCACCCACTGAGCCTCAGCTCCCAGCTGCTACCCTACACCCCAGTTGCGGGGCCACCTCAGGCCTTTGCAGTGTGCCACCTTACTCAAAGCATTGAAAATTATAAAAGAAACCTCACATCAATTTCTATAAGACAGCATGCAAAAGAAGAATTTCCGTTTTAAAAATCTCAGCAAGATGAAAATAATCTCTTAATGATTATTGTTGAATTAAAGGTTTTATGTAGATTGTATTGTTGTGTCTATCCTTATTATTTTTTTCATGATTCCAACTAACTTTATGTATACTTTCAATTAACTGAATTTTTGTCTCAATATCTTTCTCATCTCCATTCCTTTCCCTTTTTTCTTTCTGCTCAGTTTTTCTTCAGTCTCCTTTTCCTTCTCACACATTGTTCTTTCTTCTTTTTCCCCTTCTTCCAATATAATTTACCATTAAGTTAAAATATCATTAATGCTTAACTTTTCAGCCTGTCTTATTTCTCACCCACTTTTCTCATTGTTTAATAAAGTTGAAGATATCACAAGCAATGCATTTTTAAATATATGTTAATATATGAGTTGCTATAAAATTACCATTATTGCTGGTGGTTATTTTAATCTCTGAAAATAGTGCTGGTGATTGAAATTAACACTTTGATTATGCTGTGTTAACACTAAGATATAGCCCCAGCCCAAAATTTGTCATGAAGAAACAACTGCTAAGACTGTCACATTAAAAAAAAAAAGAGGAATCCATTGCAAAAGATGCATAAATATGCAATCTAATGAGGAAATAAGCCAACAAGACACCTTCAAAAGTTTACAAATCACCTTTCCCTACCAACCACAACTGAATCCACAGACACTGAAGTGAGTGAAATCCTGGACAAAGACTTCAAAAAGTTTATTGTTAAAATGACCAATGATTTTAAAAGTCTAAGTAATGAACTAAGGGAAAAAATACAGGACTTGAAACAGCACTTCAGAAATGACATTGTTAAAAAGAACCAACCAGAAATCTTGGAAATGAAAAGCAAAATAAGTCCAATAAAAAGTTCAGCTAAAACTCTTTCAAATAGATTAGACCAAGTAGAAGACAGAATTTCAGAGTTTAAGACAAAGTAGACATTCTGGAACATTCAAAACTATTAAAGAAAAAAAAAGAAACTACAATCAGAATATTGAAGAACTCTGGAACAATTATTAGAAGACCTAACTTCAGGCTCAGAGGTATTGAGGAACATCACTAATAACCTATTCAGTGAAATAATGGCAGAAAATTTTCCAAATGTTGGTAATAAATGGACATCCAGATACTGGATGCGTCTGGAACCTCAAACAAACAAGACTAGAAAATAATCTCTCCATGACACATTATAATTAAAATGCCAAAAATCCAGGACTAGGAAAAGAAATTTTAAAAACAGCAAGAAAGAAATACCAGGTCACCGAATCAGAGTAACAGCAAGTTTCTCTGCAAAAAATAAAACCAAAGTCCAGAGAGCTTGAGTGACATATTCCAAGTCCTGAAAGAAAACAACTTCCAACAAAGACTGCTATATCTAGCAAACTATGAAGAAACTAGGGATAAGAAACAGACCTTATCTCAACATCATAAAGGCTCTACGGTTCTGTTACAATCAAAAAGCCAACACACACTGAATGGAGAAAAATTGAAAACATTTCCTCTAAAATCAAGAATAAGATGAGGATCCCTACTCTCACCACTGCTATTCAATATTGCACTTGAAATTTTAGCCAGAGTAACTATGCAAAAGAAGGAAATGAAAGGAATACAAACAGGAAAGGAAGAACTCAAATTACTACTGTTTGCAGATGATATGATTCTACATTTAGAACACCCTAAAAGCTCCACCAGAAGACTTGTAGGGCTGATAAACAAATTCAGCAAAGTAGCAGGATACAAAATTGACATATAAATATCAATAATCTGTTGAGAAAGAAATAAAAAAAAAAACAATTCCCTCCACAATCGTCTCAAAACAAAACAAAACAAATAAACAAAATCACCCTAGGAATTAATCTAACCAAAGCGGTAAAGGATCTCTACAACAAAAATTACAGAGCCCTGAAAAAAGAAAAAGACGGGGTGTGATGGCACAATCTGTAATCCCAGTGACTTGACAGTCTGAAGAAGGAGAACTGCAAGTTTGAGGGCAGCCTGGAGAACTTGGCGAGACCCTATCTCAAAAATAAAGGATAACAAAAAGCTAAGAAGTAGAACACCCCTGTGTTCAGTGGTGAGTATCAAAAGAAAAGGAAGAAAAGAAAAAAGATGACATTAGAAGATGGAAAGACCTTTCATGTTGATAGATACGCAGAATATTGTTAAAATAGCCATAGTACCAAAAGTGATCTAAGGATTTAAAGTAATCCCCATCAAAACTCCAATGACGTTCCTTATAGAACTAGAAAAACCAGCTCAAAAATTCGTACTGAAGAACAAAAGACTTTGAATAGTCAAAGCAGTTCTGAGAAAAAAAGTTTTGCTAGAAGCATCACAATACCTAATTTGAAATTAAACTATAGAGCTATACTAACAAAAACAGCACGGTACTGGCATAAAAACAGACATGTAGGCTAATGGAAGGAAACAGAAGACGCAGAGACAAACCCACACAAATACAGCCATCTGACTCTTAACAGAGCACCAAAAATATAAGTTGGAGAAAAAAAAAACAGCCTTTTAAACAAACGGACAGACTGTCAAACATTTTTGGTGGGAGAATAAATTGGTACAATCAATTAGAAAACAGCTAGGTCATTACCCACATAAGTTCAACAAATCCATACTCTTACCCAGCATTTCCACTCATGGGCATAAATCAACAAGATAATACACTGATCTATTACTTTTGCTGATTATAGGAAATACCCAAGAGTATCCAAAACCAATTTCACTCATAAACCCACTCAATGAGAGATAAAACATGTGTATTTCCTTCTTTCTTTGCATAACACAAACACAAGGTGGACAGATCAGATAGTAGCCTATATTACTTAACATTACCCTAAATGCTATGATTTCATAGGTTTGCAACCTCAGAATTCTGGTTCAACCTGTTCCTACCTACTATGTGGTTGTCCCTCCCTGGAGACCTAAACTGACCCAATTCCAAAAGAAGATAGGTAACAATCTGGAAAAAAAACTTTAAAAATCATATAAAGTTCACATTTTGTTCACAATGGACCTGTAAAGTCTAGTTTAGATTATGTTGCAGATGGCAGAAAGGTAGTTAGTACTTGTTCTCTACTCTGTTTAAGGATCCCAGTTCTCCCACACTCCTACAAATACTTCACCATCAACAATCTAAACACATTTCTTAGTGAACTATCAATCGCTACTTAAGTCCAATTATTAAACCAGAATCAAAGTCAGTAGGGAAGAAAATCAACTCCAGTACAGTCACAAGAAAAGGTTACCCTTAGAGCAAAATTAAGTTGCCCAATTCCTTGCGCATTCTTCTCCTCTGTTATCCTTGGAGAATCAACTACCTCAAGATAAAGATTAAAAAAAAAAAAATGGCTGCTGCTTGATAACGTCAAAGAGCTCAGAAACCGGGCTGGAGCGGTAGCTCAGCTGTTACTACACCTGTCCAGTTCGCGAGTTCAAACCCCTGCACCACGTACTTTTAAAGTAGTTTTCCCCCACGTCTACTGCATGGACATCACTTCTTGAAATAGCAAAATAAAGCTTCTTCCAGGGGTAAAAACCTTTCAATATCAAAATGTTAAATGAATTTACCAATTTTGGCTTTTCTGCATACCCCATCTTTTTTTTGAGTTCAAGAACGTTCTAGGAATATTCAAACGGGTACGATTTTGCTTTTTGACTTCAAGTCAACAAATCTTTAAGACCGTCTTATTTAACCAACAATACTGCGGTTAAAAAACAAACAAAAAAAACAAAACAAAACTGCAACGATGGATGTCTGCAAACGCGCTGTGGCCAGGGCATTCTGCCTACACTAGCGGCTGCCACAGGACTTTGAGCCTTCTTTCGTCAGCTGATTAGACCGGACCGCCCTTGCATGGTCTCAAATTGTACCGGCCACTCAGATTTCACTCTTGTGGAAAACATCGACAATGAAGGACCAGGTTCTGAGAAAGGGGTGGAAAGAAGGTAAGCATTGAGACCAGATAGGAGAGCATGTCTCGCGCAAGGGGCCACAAGAGCCCACCCGACCTGCACTTCCGGGCCCCGAGCTTGTAGGGCCCGTGGCCTCGCAGCCGGCCGCAGCCGGCCCCAGCCTGCAGACGAGCGGCTCGGGCGGCCTCCGCTGTGAAGCATCACAGCTCGGACATCCGCGGCTTCGGGAAGAAGCCGCCGCCTGGCTCTGCGCTGCGGCAGTACCTGTTGAGGAGCAGAGAGGCGGCGCTGAGGCAGAGCAACAGGAAGCAGAACAGCGGGTACTGGCGGCAGATCTCGCGCCCCACGTCTAGCCGCAGCCGCTGCCTCAGCTTCTCCCCCATCGTCCGCACCCAGGGCACCATCTCTGTCCGCGCAGCCCAGGCTTCGCCACTCGCTGGGGCTGAAGAGGCGGAGACCCCCAAAGACCTTCCGCGTCCCCAACCCGCCGGCCGGCGGCGGACCGTCACCGCCCGCAGCAGTAGCCTCAGGCCCCGCCCCGCACACCGGGCCGCGCGTGCGCGGCCACCACCCCCGCCGGCCAGAGGGGAGGCCGCTCTGCGTGCCTGAGGTCACCACCCCGCGCGGGATTTTCGGCGTCCTGCAGCTCCGCCCTGCTGGCAGCAGTAGCGCGGGATTCTCCTGGGGGTTCGAAGCCCCCGAGACCCCGGCCTCCTCCAGAAATTGAGGGGGAAGCCTAGCACCGGGTAACCGCGTGTGCCGCTGAAACTGCAGCCTCTGCAGCCGCCGGGAGCTGCCTACCGGGCGCCCGGAGCTCGTGAGGTCCCCTGGGAACTGTAGTCGGTCACACTAGCCCTCGAAAGGAGCGGAAGCTGGTCGCGCCCTTGCCTCCCTGCATGCTGCCTCACCCTTCTTGACCCTGCTTACGACTAGGAGCTTGGGGAGACACCCAAGGGAGAGGTGCCTTTCAGTCTTTTTTTAAAGGGGCAACCTCACAACTGCCGGAATGGGGAGTGAAAGAGCACAACCCAACAGGCCGCCACCCCGGGACAGCATCTTTTATGCGCTTCGCAGGCAAGGTGTAGCTCAGTTAACGCTGCCTCACGTCTTAACCAAAAATCCAAACGTTTGATCGAAGCGAGTTGGTAGGTTAGGTTAAATCCCTTTTTTAGGGTCCTATTTACTAGTCAATGCATTTTTAAGTTTTAATTGCCGTATTCTCGGCGACTCAGGGAATGGACATTATCTTAAGAGCTAAAATTTATTTAGGCGGTATGCTAAGCCCTTTCATTTAGTCTTCGCATTCTACCCCATGAAGTAGGTACTCTAGTTTCAACCATTTTATAGTCAGTCACATGACTGAAGCACTGAGGATCTTGCTCTGGGTCATACAGCTAGCAAAACCGGGATTTGAAGCCATTCAAATCCCAGAGCCAGTACAGTCATGTTGCCCTGTTCTCTTACCCTCCCAAGTGGGGAGACTGGCACTATCAAATTATTTAAAAAGAAAAAAAAATATGATGTACGTGGGAAACGAATACTTTCCCATATTACTCCAAAAAACCTGGATCATTTTAATTGTCTTCCTCTTCAGTATGTACCTTCCTTTATTCTGTTACTATTAAGCTCATTTCTATTATGATTACCCTCCTCAGTCATAAAACTTACATTTCTAATCTCTCTAGATTCAACTTAATACAATCACTGGATCAAAGGGTAAGAAAATTAACATTCATAATATGCACTGTCAAATTTCTTTGTTGACTGGTGGCACCAATTACACAGTGCACCTGAAAGCGAACATTTCACTGATCCTCACCTCACAAATATTCATGTTGTTACTAATTAAAGCACTTAACATCTTCAGTGTAACATTTCTGGAACGTTAAAATTTATAAAAACTTTTTAAGTACATATTTAACAATTCCACGTTTTCAAGATTTTTTTACACTATACCTCCATGAGTTATAACCCCTCTTTATATAAAGAACCACCTATGGCAATACTGAATATGGTGAAATGATCTACAGGTATCAAGCTTTATACCTGTTACCTTATTAAATTTGTTATATTGTCTAAAACATCTGCTTCCTTAAAAGCTTATTCTGAAATTACTGTCCAACTTTTCACCAAAAGCCAAGATACTTTAAAGACAAAATGTTTTCATTTCTGATCAGCCATCTCTACAACATTCAACTGACACTTTTCCCATATTTGTTAAAAGTCATTAAAATAAGCTAACTAGACAATAAATTTCCAATCTTCTATTTAGAAGAGTAATTAATTTATGCCACAAGAAAATTTTCTTTTTGCAGTACCAGGGGTTAAAACTAGGTTCTTGCACATGGAAAACAGGTGCTCCATCCCAGCCCCATCCCAACCCCAAAGAAATTTTTCTAAATCTACACCTAAAGTAAGATAAAATCCTGTTGCTACAGACCTTAAGAAAATAACATTATCAAATGTTCTCTAAGCCTAATATCCACTTCTAGAGAGGATATGGACTATACACAACAAATTCTGGTTCTGAAACCAGCTCCTACTAGCAACACGTCAAAGTTAACTTGATCTATCTCAGCCCTTTCATCCTCACCTCTAGAAGTTTCTCCATAAAGCTTTGGGGAAGATTAAATTGGATAGAAAGTGCCTAGTAGATATCTTTGTATAATGTTTAGTAAGAAAAATGTGGGGATTGATGAAGATAATTCAATTACCTTTTATTGAATTTTTAAAAACCTAAAATAAAAGTGACATGAAATCAAATATATTAAGACAATTTATAGGAAAAAGGGGTTCAGAAGTTTACTGCCTGCAGTCCAAAACATCAGCTACTGGCCACATGGGCCTACTGACCACTTGAAATATGGCTTGCAAATGCTGACGTGTACAAATCAGCACTGAGACTGAAGTTTCTAAAAACGTGATTACATAGTAACTTTGGGAAAAGGGCTAAAATTCAAAATGTATAGCTTACATTAACTGTATTTCTATTAATGCTGCTCTACACTTAGCTGTGGAGAGCTTGTACAATTGTGTTTGATAAATGCTGCAATTATGTATGCTAGAGCTGTTTACAAATATAAAAATGCATTCATCTAAAGGGCTCATAGACATCAACTGCAATCCAATATATCCATTATTTTAATGAATATTTATTGAATAGCAAATAAGTGTAAGGCACTGTGCTAGATGTGGTGGAAGATACAATGAATTTAGATGCATTTTTCTGACCTCCAAAGGCTTACAATCTAGTGGAGACAAGTCATACATAGAAATGATATAAAATACAGGGCAAATTTATAAAAGCTATAATTTGAGTTTTTTTAATATCAAGTATTGGGGAAATTTTCAGCTGGTGAGGATCTGGGAAGGACTGTGGGAAGATAATGTGAGCAAACAGGACTTACGTTTTCACTTAATTTTCAGAAATCATGCAGTATTAGGCAAAGTAATCTAAAATAATTCCATTAAACTTAACCTGATTTTCCCCACCCCATTAGCAACTATACAAATTGCTTTTTATGTTCATACAAGAATTTGAAAGGTAGCACTGAGTACCTGGATCCCCATGATTATACCTACTTAGTTCTGATGCTGAATGTAAACATTTTAACATGTTGAGGTTCATTATTTGTATGGCATGGGTGTTAAGAGATGATTACATACACTACCCCACTATTAGCCATTTCAGTCCCTTCCTCTGAGACGCTTCTGTAATTAGGAACATGCTCTTCTATCACAGCAGAGCACCCTGTTTTTCCCCATCTCAAATAATCAAGGTTTATATTATGCCTTTTGTGGCATTATTATTATAGTCTTAATTTTACACTTCATAATACCCTCCCCTCCCTGCAACCTATCTTTATATATCAACCTCTGGAAGAGGTATTGAATTGCTTTCATTAAGAAATGTCCCTTTCCTTTTTAAAAATGTATGTAATATTATTAGGAATAATGTTAAGGGACTTTTTATAGATCCTTGAGATATTTAAAAAGAAATCCCCTTATTTTTGTAGCCCTGAGGTAAAACCTCCATTAGGAAAAACTTTACAGAACCAGTGACTCTCATAAAGATACTCCCTGGGTAAAAGCTATGTTGTTATGAAATTCTGTGTGGTGTTATCATCTTAGCACCAAAGAGAGAAAATAATTCTGAATTATGATACATCAGTCAGACTCTCAAACCTCACTTTCATGGAAATAGTTGTTTATTACTTCAGAAAACCTAAGTACGTAATTGCCTAGCAACTAAAAATATACTCACCTGTTGATAAATATCAGATTGGGAAAGGCACTTATAATCTAACACCAACATTATCTTGTATAAAGTGGCCAATGCTTTTGTGTGACACCCCATCTGATGTTAGAGACAGTGGCTTCCTTTCCTAAAATGAAACAATATGTAAAATCCCAAATGTTTAAATATAGATTTCAATTTACTTCAATAATTCTGAAACTACTTTAGAAAGGCTTTGCAATGAATCCTTTCTTTTACCTCTCACTAGCTATTTCCTAAAATAACAAAAATTAAAGCATTATGCCCCTGGACTCTTGATAATTGTGAATATTACTAATACTGCCATTTCAATTCTCATTCTACTAGTATGGCTGCCACCAAATTAAAATTAATTTTTGCCTTCAATAAAAGCAAACTTCCTATTTTGATAAACCGATTCCAAGTATAAGAAACTCAGTAACTCCATTTCTACTTAGTATTATCTAAGAAAATTTCAGTGAAATAAATTTTGAAATCTTTGGAAATATTTATTGGAAAATGTCCTCTATATTCAAGGAGTTTCCATTTAAGTTTAATTTTAACTCATGAAAACTTTCTGAACTTTGAGCATTATCAGAAAGTCATATGGTCACTATACTTCAATTGTGAAATAATTCAAGATGTGTCCTTACATATTCAAGATAATGAAGAACTCTACTACCCTCAAATGTTCAGAAAGCAGTCCTATCACTTCCAATTTTTAAAAAATACTTGATTTACATCTATTTAATTATGTGGTCTTTGCCACATTCCATAGCTTTTGGCCCACTACATAAAGCCACATAACCAACTATCATGACGAGGTTGGGCAAGGTTGTAATTACCACACAGCCAGAGAATGAACTGGAGGGGTAAGAATAATAATTTTAAGATTCTAAAGATTCTTCTTTCAAGTCAAATATTTGCCAGATGTCTCAAAAACCTATAACTTTGCCCCCCCCAAGTTACCTTTTAAGCAGTTTTATATTTTTCTTCTTAAGTAGCTGGATAATATTAACAGTTAATATTATCTGGGATCTATTTATCGCCCAGGAAAAAACACCAGAACTTTTTGCCTTAATGTTGTACATTTTCCTTAGACATTTGCAGTTGACAGTTTTAATGTGCCTATTTTGGTTGAAGATTTTTGTAGTGAGATTAGTTTGGTAGAATTCCAAGGTATCAAAATTGTGAAGTGAACCAAATAAGGCCATCAGTTTATTCAGACACTATTAATGAAGTTATGGTTAGAAGAATGAGGTGGGGTCAAACTAAAAAAACTTTTAGCAACACAGTGGCTTATATATTTTACATTAGTACTATTGTAAGGACTGTAAAACTGGATGTTCAACACCAGTGTGTGCCATTTAAGAAATTTGGTCTCTAGGAATCATTTAACATATTTGTAAATTAGAAATTCAGCCGTATCTAAACTTTCAAAGAATGGGTAGGCCTCAGGTACAGAGCACATTTCAGGCCTATTCATCAACAATGAATGATTGTGACTAGGTATGATAAGGTAAATGAACAGGACATAAATGCTTACAGGAACATTCTAATGTGTACAGCAGACAGCTTGAAATGCAGAACAGAATACAGAGATAAAGCAAGCCTTGACATTAAAATTAGAGTATACTTAGATGTAATATGAAACTGTAATATAAATGAGATCAAGCAGACATGAACAGAAAACAGAAATAAAAGGACAGATAAGAATGGAGCGGTAAGAGATTATAGTCAGCAAAGTGCCAAATAAATTTTTAAACAAGACTGTGATTCAACGTAATAAATGTCAAAGAGGCTAAAACTCGGAATTACATCAGCATTATGGTATTTTGTGAACAGCTCTTAAAAACAGGTAAGATATGGCTCAGCAGTACTGCAAGCCTGACCTGGGTTCAATTCTCAGTACCCAAAATAGAGGAAAACCCATTAAAAAAGGGTATCATTCTAAAACCACCAAGCTCACTAAAAAAGAGTGCAATAAAAACGCTTTATTAATTAAGTCTGTAGGTGGGGAGAAGCAGTACTACTTTGAAAAATTCCTATGCTATTTTGGATTATATGCTGATCCTACAGTTTTTAGAGAACACTAGAAATACCAATATAGGCTATTTTAGTTTATAAGTTAGAAAGCCTTCTATTTCCTGTTCAGGTTAACACATTAACACTATTATTACATGAGGATAGTTTTGTCTAGAATTTCAAGACAGACTTGAAAAAAACACATTTACAGGCCTGGCATGGGGGAACATGCCTGTAATCCCAGCTACTCCAGAGGCTAAGGCTGGGGGATAGCAGGTTCTTGCCAGCTTGGAAACTTAGTAAGACCCCATCTCAAAATTAAAAAGGGGTGGCAGAGTGCTTTCCTACCATGTGCAAACCCCTGGATCTAATCCCCAGTACCAAAACAAAATAATGTACAAAACCAAAACGCCATTATTTCCACAGATTAAATCACTACCACAAAAGTAAACATATTAGTTGACATCTACATGACTCAAGGTAACTCCCAACTCAGGCAGAGACACAAAGTAATTTAGGAAACTTGGAGATAACTCAGAATAATGCTTTGTGGATTATCTAATTAAGGGTTAATAGTTTTTATATAATATACAGGTTCCAGAATTATCTGACCCATGAGAGAAATATTTATCCTACTCTTTTCCTCAGAGTACAGAGATAACACCAAAATAATGTATCAGAAATATTCATGCATAGAAGGCTAGGGTAAATAAAAATGCAAATTTTAAAGTGACATTTCTTACACATGTTGTGCAACTAAGTCACAACAAAAACATCAAGAAAAATACCACCATAATTTTACTAAAAACAAACTATCTCATAGAATGTTGAAAGCTAGAAAAATATATCATTATCTTTGGTTTTTGGTTAAGGAAACAAGTCCGAGATTAAATATGTGTACACAGGTGCTTCCACTAACTGTCTCAATGACTTAAGAAAAAATAATGGTTTTACTACTTTTTTTCATGGTCAAATATTCAAAAGGGGGTTATCTAAATCATTTAAATGAGACTATATTAAAACATGCTCTTTGGGACTGGAGCAGTGGCTCAGTGAGTATAATGCTTGCCTGGCAGTCACAAGGACCCAGGTTCAAACCCCAGTACCACAAACACAACTAAGTGTCAGAGAAACAAAGCTCAGATGAAAACATAAAACTTTTATTTTAAAAAAAAATCCTCTTTTACAACCTATACTTTTGTAAGTTTATGTCGAAAATGAACATACAGGCTATAAGTCAGGTTATCTGAATGAGAATTCCCTCAGAAACCAGAGTGTTAAAAACTGTCCATCAATTTTAATTGAAAGATTCAGGTCTACTGCTTTGACTGGGTCATTTATTTCTTCCTTTAGTTTCCTTCTATGTGTATCTACGAATGCATGTACATATGAATACACGTTGTATGTGACAGGTCAGATATAATTGCCATCATAAAAACGAAGATTTGGGGCACCAAATACCTTCAAAGTTATCCATTGCCAATAGCAAATTAATATTTAATACAAAACCCAATTAAGAACATTTTAATGCTTGGAAGAGATCATTAAGAATAACCAAAATGCCCTAAGGTGTTTGACCTGCCTTTTTGTAGAAAAATTTTAGAGAATCTAGATTCCTTCATCATCAAAAAAAAAAAAAAAAAAGCATGTAGCAGCAATATAGAAAGAATATATTCTACAAGAGGACCAACTCTCACTAAATGGTAGAACATCAGCTCTGGATAATAGGTTTGAGAGATCCCTACCACAAGGAATCAATTCTGATTACCTAGTGATGCAGGTGAACTATTAAAAAATGGGGGGTAGGAGGGGAAATCTCAATTTTTCAAGTCTTCTAGAACCTACACTAAAATGGCATTTTCCTTAACCTATTCCAAAGATGCCTTTCAAAATTCATCTCCTTCAGTCAAGAATGTCACTTAACTTGTACCCTTGTTCACAAAATGCCCTCTATATACTGTTTTATCCTGCTAGGTGTTATTTTCAAGAAAGATTTAATCTTTTTCCTAGATTATGCTAAATAAGCAATGGTATCAATATGGTGACAGAGATGAAGATGGCTTTTCTCCAAGTCTTGTGATAACGAACGTGTACCATACTATCTATAACTCGGTTCTATTTAAAAACTAACACCTTTTATACTAAATAGCATAATTTAGGTACAAAATTTAAAATACACAGATCTTCATACAAAAGTTGACAAAATGAGACTCAATATTGATTTTGTACTCACAGGGCTACAAAGAACAGAAGACATCTTCCAGAGGAAGGGTAAGTGGGAAGAAAAAGGCAAAGCTTTCTGCTTTATACAAGGGGAAAAAAATTAGGTGTTCTGTGGTTATAAAACTGCTTGTAAGGTCTACTTCCAGCCTCAGAATGAAAACTAAAATTAAAGCTTGCTTGTTCTCAGGCTCTCACACAAAGACCTTGCTGTGAGCCACCTCAGTAGATCAGACCCAGTAACATTACCAATACCCTTTCATAAATATGAATAAAGAACCACCAAACATTTCAGAAAAACCTTAAGTACCAAAAAAAAAGAAAATAACAGATGTGAACTACATTTCAAACCATCTGGTAAGAAACTTTTTTGTTTTTTTTTCTTTTTTGGAACTTGGAAATCAAACACAGGGCTTCATGCACTAAAGCAAGTGTTTTACCACTGAGCTAAACATCCCAGTCCCAAACTGCTAACCTAAAAAATTTCTAGCATTCAACAGTAATCAACTCCTGAACCCAGGATTTCAGGGCTGTAGTGTACTATGGCAATCAGGTGTTTGTATGAGTGCAGCATCAATATGGTAATTTCTTAGGACAAGAATCCACCAGGTTGCACTTGCTGAACAGTAGTAAGATTCCCTGTTAGCAGCTACTGAGAACTTGTCTATTTTAATTTAAAAAAAAAAAAAAGTGACACGAGAGTGTATATAAAAACAGACTGCTGTTTTGCTTAAGTTGAAAGTCCACACATACACTGACAGGGAAAAACAGTAATTTTCTATGTAATATAGAAAGCTAAGTGATGGATTAGGAAAAGTTTAAAAATCAGAGTAAATCCAGTCCAATTCTTTCAATCCAAGCTCAAGAAAGCAGAAAATTTGGGGAGGAAAAAAAATCTTCTGAAAGAGCTCAACACTTCAAGATAAAAGCAAAATACACGGAAGTCTAAATGTTAGAAAACAAATACAAAGGGAAAAAATCTTAGCTGTTTCAAAAGGAGAGAAATTACCTCTAATGTAATAACTACTCAAATCAGATTTACCAGTAACACTAGACATTAGAATTCAAGGTGAAAAACCTCCAAAGTTTTGATGGGAAAATGACATTGCAATTAGCATCCTATATCCAAAATTTCAATCAAGAGCAAGGGAGAGGGGCTAAAGCAGTGGCTCAGTGGTTGGAAAGTTTGCCTGGCGTGCAGGAGAATCCCAGCACCACATACACAATTCAGTGGCAGAAAAACAAAGGCCATATGGAAAACTGAATAAAATTCTCAAAAAAAAAAAAATAAATAAATAAAAAGCAAGGGTGAGTCAAGCATGGTGATTCACATCTGTAATCCCAATAACTTCGGAGGCTGAAGCAGGATAGTAAATTCAAAGCCAGCCTGGGCAACTTTGCAAGATGCTGTTCCAATACTACATTTAGGGAAAGTGGGAAAAAAACAGCAAGGGTGACCAGTAATTCCTAATAGGCATCAATGTTGTTTACAGTCCACAAAACTTTTCCAAAAACATTAAGAGAAAATATAATACAGTAAGAAAAGCAGATCTAAGAATAAACAATGGAATATAAGAAACATTGGAACTCAGCAATGCAATGGAAAAAAAGAACCACAGGACGAGTCATGTGTATGTAGACCATTAAACAAACAGTATTAACTCAGAGCAAAGTTTTTTTTCTATTCTTTTTGTAAAACACATAATCAGAAGCTCAGGAAAAAAGATCAAAGTCATGGTTCATATTTTAGTAATGGCATGAACACAAGCATATGATAGAATATAGAGAGAATTCATTTTTTCCCTACCATAGAATTCTGACCTCCAAAGGACATGAATACTGGCCAAACAATACACATTATGCTTTATGTTATGTTCTGGCCAGAGGCAAGGCATGATAGTATTATAAATGTACGATTAACAGGAAAAGGGAGATGAAGGAATAGAAAAAATATTGAGCACCTTTTCCTGATTTTATTATAAGGAGAGCAAAGCAGAAGCTTAACTGTATTTTAAGTAATAAACCTAACTACATGATTCTAAAATAGGTCAACAAAAACAGATTAGTGTAATCTAATTCTTCACAACTGAATAAAAGGCTGCTTGAACTTACCAATTAAAAGAGGTGGCAGAAGTATCCACTAAAACTAGAGGAAGTTATCTCTCATTACAAGTTATTTTATATTTTTAAAAAATATTATCTATAATATGGGACAGGAAAGTACCTCAATGGCATAGTACAAGGTTAGCATATGAGCGATCTGGATTCAATCCCCAGCAACAAAAAGTACTACACCAACTTAAAAGTCAAAAAATATATAAGGGCTGGAGAGGTGACTCAGTGGTTAGAACACTTGCCTGGCATGCACAAGAGCCTGAATTTGAACCCCAGCACCGCACACATGTAACTCAGCAAAACAAAAATTAGATGAAAAATAAAAATTGACTCTCAAAAAGAAAAAAACATAAACATGATACCACCTTTACTCATCAATACTCAAATATAGTGACACAACTTAAATTCAGAACCTCCCTGTTCTGACTGAATTTCTATTACTACCAACCAGTACATAACTGTTAAGTCTACTCATAGATCTAATCATTTACACTAGGTTCTTTTAAATTATAAGCAGCAGTATGAGCTGGCACACACCTGTAACCCCAGAGACTCAGAGGCTGAGGCAGGAGAACCAAGTTCAAAGTCATCCTCAGCAACTTAGTGAGACCTTGTCTCAAAATAAACACAGTTGGGCATGTGTCTCAGTGGAAGTGTCCTGCCCCTGGGTTCAATTTCCTGTATTTAAAAAAAAAAAAAACAGCAGCAGTGTACTTAAAAATACCTGTTTTCTTTTTTTAACAGGACTTTAGATTTCATTTTCAAGACCTGAGTTATCTAGCCTGCATATTTTTTCTTGAGCATTACTTATGTTCTCACATTCAAAGTGCTACTTAAAAGAACCTTATACAAACTTCATGGACTCAAAACCAAGTAGACTTTCTTAATCAACAAAATAAGAATTCCAGGGGCTGGAGCGGTGGCTCAGTGGTTTCAGTGCTTGCCTGGCAAGCACAAGGACCTGGGTTCAAACCCCAGCACCA